>JAPMLY010000756.1:0-22500 GCA_026401115.1 Tetraselmis chui
ATTGAGAGAGAAAAGAATTACCCAGGTTTGACGCAGCGGGGTGTTCACTGCAACTGGGGAAGAGGTGGCGGATCATGCCGCGCATGTCTTTTGATGGAACCCTTGCCACAGGAATGAACTCCTTTGTCAACAAATCTTTACAGGATATCGCGTGTTCCCTCATATTCGATCCTATTGTAAGGCGCCTCCTCTGTGTCTTGAGGAATGGCACCATCGCAGGTGGAATTGGGTAGGCAGGCATCCTTTATGCTGCAGATGTGACGCGGTGCGGCGCTGGCTGCCAAATCATCACCCTTCCCAAGGCGTTCTGCTGCTGCGGCGGGTGCCGTAGCCACGAATGGGTTCCAGGTCAAACATGCGCTGCGAGGACTGCAGCTGCCCCGCAAACTGACGGATGCAGGAGCTTTTCACAACCAACGCGCGTGGGCGGGTAAGGCTGTACAGCTGCCGCACCAACGCGAGCCCTTCCAGCAGACCACTGTCGCCTAAGGGGTACGCAGCGTGGCACGCAAACACAGCCATCCGCGAGAACATAATAAGACAATTTTTTTTGTGCGCTCGACACACATCTAACCAATTTACGTTACCCTACAGTCCAACTGCCTTCCTGCAGTGCCTTTGTTCATAGGAGTAGCTCAATAATATCCACAAAATAGCCCTTACCCGGAATGACTAAGTACGGGTCAGTTCAGTGTGAAGGAATTAGGTTTTACGGTACTCTGGATACGCGTGTGTGTAAACATGCATGTGTGTGTATGCATGGGTGGAGGGGGGAGAGGGGGTTCACCAGAGACGCCGCCCACATCCAGCAGCACAACGTCTGCCCTTCCACCCAATTCGGCAATCATGGAAGCCACAGCGCCGCAGTCCCACGCGTCGCCCACCTGCGCAGTAGCCCCTCATCACTGAGCCCGGGCTCACGGATCTCACTCATCACTCACTATACGCGTATGCCCCTTTTCCTCTTTCCTTGTAGCCGCGCTTCATACCTGAAAGCTCGTCGGTGCTTGCCCATTTGCAGGCTCTCCCCTGTTTGCGTGCTCGATGATCGAACGCCCAATGTCCACACCCATCACACGGCCCTCCATCCCCACCTACCACACAATGCCACCCATAGCTCAAAATCTTGAGGCCAACTCAAGGCGCTTCACAATACACCGCCAGGCAACGGAGATCTGTTTGTGTGCGTGTACTAGTTCAGATCATTTTTGTGGTTATTTAGAATGCAGAGCGGAGTACCGCCTCTGCCACAATCCGTGTCGTCGTCCCCGAATGACACCCTGTAGTGGCAACACAAGGATAATGCGGCTCAGGCAGTGGTGGAGAGCGAAGGCTTTGCGTGGTTCGATCAGATGGACATTGACGGCCACTTGGTTTTCGCATATGGGCAGAGCGAATCAGACAATGCCAACCATTCTGAGAGTTACGTTTCTGATACGCATCTTCTCACATATACTTCTGCTCTTTGCGTCTGTGGCGGTCTACATGTGTTTTTGTGTGTGCGTTAAGTGGGGGAGGGGGGGGGGGTGTTGAGGAGGCAGACGGTCACACCAAACTCAATGACGCGATCTCCTGCACGCAGGCAGCGAAGCCCTGCGCGACGGTACTCATCCACCCCCTCCGTCGCCAACACCACCGGCGACCCCCGCTCCAGCATCGCCTCCAGTCGCGCCGCCTGCCCTCACACCACACCGCAAAATAGTAGCTCACTCCACCGTGTAATGCATCAGCCTTCCCCCCTGAGGCAGGCCCAGGACAGTCAGGCAGAAGGGCAGCCGGTGTTGGCTGCGTTGAAAAAGGTGCGCACTCGCCTCAGCGCCGCTCTCATTCTCCAACACCTTTGCAGCATGGAACAGCGTCTCCTGCAGCTGAAATACGCACCCACCCGCGTCATCTCTCCCCAGCCTCAACACCCCACAAATTTTCCTTTATGTGCCGACCGTATGTATGCGGGGGAAGCGACAAAAAATCTGATAGGGGGCGTAACTATTACCTGGAGAGCGCGGGATGAAGTGGTTTGACAGGAAAGGAGGGCAGAAAGGAACAGGCGATCCATTACGGCATAGAATATCCAACAAGCATTAGAAGACAAACATCTGAAGTGAGATTTGGGGCGCTTGGTGAAAAGACATAAACAACAATACAAATACAATGAGAGTTGAAAGTGTCAGGAGTGAAACGTTATTGGTCACTATATAGAATAACCAATTTTATTTAGAGAAATTGGTTACATGCAAATATGTTCACAGCTAGAATAACTGGTAAAACAATGCAAGGAATAACTGCAGCAGAGCTGATGTGTATATTTTTTGTTTCAGAGAAGGGAGAGGAGGCCACCTGAACCAGCGCTCGGCTCTTCGCCACCACTCGCAGCTTTTTGCTACCCAGGCTGGGCTGCAGAATGGCGTGCAAGCTACGGATGGCCGAGACAGTGTCTAGAAGGAGGTCATTTCCCGTTATGGATGGGAGGTCGAGGAAGACGGCGGTGACGGGAGTGCGGGTGGCGGGTGCGGCGGTCGAGTTCGACGACGACAGCTCCCCCGCTACCTGGGGGCACATGCTTATTCAGAATCAGCATCATCAGGTCGGTTGGTCCCGACGAGGGTATCAATAACTGACGGAAGGGGGGGGGGGGGGGGGGGGAGGTTGTGTCTGCTACCTGCAGCGCGCCCCATAGCGTGTCCACTTTCGCGTCGCTGATGCGCGACTCAGGCAACGGAGCGGGTGCGGTGCCGGTCTGTGCTCGACTAAGACTTCTCGCGCTCTCCCGTCGTCCACCCACCACACCGACCGCCGTTACCCGGCCGCTACGGCCCACTGCGTCTGCTAGCTCTCCTGTTATGCGCGTCTCCTCCTGTGCCACCTGCCACGCAGGCCATGCATCCCCTCTCAGTTGGGTTTACTTCCATCAATCTGCGTTCGTTAGTAAAAACCGATTATTACACATTTCTCCCGCGTCGCTGCGATAAATGTTTTTACTTATACTCCAAAGTGCCGGTGTGTCTGCACTCAATACGAACAACACGACGAGGGAGATAAGGATGAAATGAGTTTGTTCAGCGCACAATTCAAATAATGGGTGAGTCCTCTCGGTTGTGACCAACAAACAGCGGTTGCCGCTCTCCCCACCTCAAGCACGTGCTCCCGCGCGTTCAGCAGCCCCACTGTGTTCCGGTACTCCATCATTGTTGGACAACAGACGACCGAAAGCGTTGGCCGCCGCCGGCCCTTGCCCACTCTCACTGCCGCCTGCAACACACCATCCCGAAGCAGGACACATACAACCTCGCCATATTTCAGCAGAAACGCACCAACCTGGCCCTCCGAATTCCGGCGCGCTCGTTAACAGCCAGTCACTTTCCACAAATCAGTCTCACAAGGCGGAAACAATGCCGTAGTCACAAAACACAAGGCGGGGCCAGCTCGATACAGAACAGCCTACATATCTTAGATACCCGAGTTGGTTCCATCATATTCTTTTGCATACGGTGGATCAGTCAGAAGGAGTGTTGGTGAAAGAGGGCGAGGCGAGGGCGGGGCTACGGAGGCGTACTGGCTTTCCGGACAACAACTGCTCAGCTGGCGCCGGTTGCCCCCCTTCCTCGCTCCCCTTCCTCGCATCCTCTGTCATCCCCGCCCCATTTTGAGCTTCAGCTTCGGCCTTAACCCCCGGTTTTGTGTATTTGCTTGCGCCAGTGCGGGTGCCACAAGGACGTGGGCCGGCCAGTCGACGAGTCCTCGCGCCGCCGACGTCGATTTCGCGACGATGCGGGAGAGGGGGACAGCGGGGCTGCCGGTGACGGGGAAGGTCACTGCCCCAAGTTGAGCAGGTTGCGGTCACCCTGCTAGACATTATCACGCCAATCTAGCCGGACGTTGTTACTTACGTCGCTGGCTATGTAGAGACGGCGATGTTGAGGAAGATTGGAGCTGCAGTGAGAACAACGTTGTTCGTCTAGAAGAACGATAACTAGTTGAAAAATGTCAGGTTCTCGTCGTCACATATTTATTGAAGCTTCTTGATTATGAATATTACTGGAATATTGATGGATTACAAGAAGCAAAACATGAACACGGACATGAAAAAAGGGAGGGGAACCAAAAGGGCAAGAGTGACAAGAGGATCACGGAAGGTCCAAAGCACGGCAAGAGGAATCACTACATTGTGCACAAACCAAAAAGATTAAAATAAGGAAACTCCTAGGCAACGCCGAGAATGCAACACGTAGAGGCGACAATAAGCTGCGCCTCACGCGCCGCTAGAGGAAGCACGGGGACGCTTGCGGCCCATGGCGCGGGTGCAGAGCACCGTGGCAAGATAAGGCATCCCAGCCGAGGAAGAAGCGGCCTCCACATCGTCTGCGGCAGCGGGAAACCCGCGCAGGAAGTGTCCGCGTGAGCGACATGGACGGCGAGAGAAACCTTTCGGCGCCATGAGGCCAACAACTTGCCCACATGCATCCCTTTTGAGGCGGTTGCATGTTTGGCCAACTTTGGAAAAAAGCCGTGGCGCGGCCGCCGATAGTACCAAAATCCGTGACCGCAAAGGGAATGAAGCGGATGTCGGGGCGACTCCTCTCTCCCTCCGAATACTTCTTGAACTTGGTATTCTCAACACGGCGTAGAGCGACTTCGGGAGACGGCGGGGGGCTAGAAACGCCGAACATACCGGAAACCACGGTATGAAGAGCAAGTTTTGAGGCGCCCGCCGGCGGCGCAACGGCGGCGGCCCCGGAGAGGGGTGCGCTCGCAGGCCCGTCTACACCTACCTCTACCTCCACGCGGTGGGCGCTGGTAACCCTGTAGCCGTGCCATGCTTGGCACGGTAGGGGGCTAAAAGAGGTACCGACAGCTGCGATCCGCGGGATCAACAGCTATCGGGAAGCCCGGTACGGAGGGTTTTGGGAAAACCTAATATCCGTACACCGGCACATGGATCTCCTGCTCGGCCAGTCCGATATGTCTTTTCCGCGACTAAATACTCGCAGATACTCACCCGACGATGGGGCGGGAGCGGCGTTTGCGAAATATTTTTTGGCGAAGAAGGGTACGGACGGATCGGCGGAGGGACGAGGGTGTTGGAGCTGGCGGCGGACAACTGGGAAGCAGCGCTAGGGCACGGCGCTCGCTAGCAGTCGTCAGCCCTGCGAGGGCCTCATGTCTCCCCTGGGGGCGAGGCATGATGCTACGCAGGACGGAGGTGGGTCGCAGCCGGAGGCGCGGCACGGTCGGGCGGCGGCGGTCCTTAGGATCACCCGCCGCCGGAAAAGCCCGGTAAGGGGGGGTTTTGGGAAAAATTCCCGTACCCACCATCTTTTGAGGACCGGTGACTCGATCCATGTGTTCTACCAACCCCTTCCCTAGTCGGAACCCAGTTATCGATAGGTTGCCTCAAGCAATGTGCCTAGGGTTTTCGTAACGGCACACTGCTCATAAAGGCGGCTCCCTAACAACGTAAACCACCGGGGGAGGGCACGGACGGCCACAGCGCGATCACATAGATTTTGGAATCAGACGGAACAAGGACATGGGACATGAGAAAATCTGGGTCGGAGGCAGGAGAGCAAGCCGAACACCGTATGCAGCCTATTTATTTTCCCTTTTCAGCCCCCGAAGGAGGAGAGAAGACTCGGCTAGGTGGCGCGCTGCGTCGGGAGGAGCAGCTGATACCTCGGGCGGGGTAGGGCACGGATCGAGACGGGACCGACGACGACCTGAGCGAAGGGGGCTTTTCACCTACCTTTCCCCCCTAGCTCCGGCACGACCGGAATCGCACAGGAGCCGAGGTCAGGCATGTTCGACTCGACCAGCTCAAGCTGGACAGCCTTGCTGATCAGCGACCCCGCAGCGGCTTGAGCAGGCCGCGTATCGTGGAGACTAGCGACATCTTATATTTCATTCTGTATCCAAAAATATTCCGTATAGATCAAAAAAAAAACTGGATACGGGTAGGTTTTAGACGGTATCGTCACTGCCTTTGGAGAGGTTGGGATTAGTGGTTCACGGTTTACCTCTTGCTTATGAGTCCTACAGATTGACATAGCACAAGGGGGAGATAGCAGCCAGTGTTTACTGGTATTGTTGTAAACAATTTCAGTTTCAATTCAATAAGTTTTGAGCCTCGGATGACGTGATAGTGCAAGATACCCACATCCGCGGGGAGGCCGTCGTTGCCGTTGGGGAAGAGTTGAACTAACATCGTGGGATATCTGAGAACCTCGACGCCAACCCCTAGTGCGCCACGAGCCTCGGAGATGATTTCCGCAAGAGCCGTCACTAAGCAAGAGTAAGCGGTGTGGACCGAAGCATCTCCGCCGCATAGAGCCAAATGGTCAGCAAAACGGCGGGCATGTCACGCATCATCCGACATGTCAACATCCGCCGACGCGAACGTACCCCGAAAATAGCTTGAACCGAGAGATAGCAAAAAGCACAAGCAGTGGGGGAGCGAAGAGTGGAAAGGATGCGGGATGAGGGTAGACCGAATCAGATGCGACAAACCGCGACGCCGAAACGGCGTTGCGACGTTGCTCAAGGAGCTTGTCGCAGAGCTCGCCCAAGCGACACAAAGTAGGCGGGTCCGAAGCCAAGAGCGGAAGGGCGCCGTGACCGAGACGAGATGCAAAACGCGTAGACTCAAGCCGGGCGCGGTTAGAAAACATGGGAGCGAGCTTCGCGAAGTGAAGCAAGTTGACGCACTCACGGATGTCGGCTTGTAGCTTTGGAAAGATGTCCGTGGCAAAGGTATACTAGGGTACGATCGAGGGCATGCCATCAAGGGACCGAGCAATATGCTGGTTATTTGATCGGTCTTCGGCTACGCAGCATGCGCGAGACACCGTTGGACGTTGCGGGGCAAGCATCGCTAAGGCTGTGGTTATGAGGGTTTGGGCTCGCTGAGAGCGTGAGAACCGCACGCGGCATGAAAGCGCGCCCACGACGAAACGAGTTCTTACGACCACATGCGTTTGTCGTCGTCCCCGTCCGGTGTACCACGCAAGCGGGACACCGATGTGGTCATAGTAGTCCCTAGCCGTCCGTACATGGTCGGCTCCATCGCAACTTCGTCGTGGGAATCCCCGCGTACGCGATCATCTTGCGATGTACGAAAAGGGATACCAGAGCCCACTGCCAAACCGGCCGCTCCGACATGGGCCGCATCCGCCAAGGCAACCAAGTCCCCCACCCCCATGCCTCCGAAACGTATGGGAAGAGACATATTGGAACGAGAGTTGCGGTGTAGGCTAGCTGCGGGAAGGCCAAATATTTCAGCCGCCACATCTAGGGTGGCATTGTCCGCGCGCTCAAGGATGGTCACGACGGTGTCACCGTAGCCCTCGCCCCTGCCAAGACCGCGAGAGACGCCTCAGGCAAAGTGTCCGAAGCGGCGGTTCCAATGTTGATGGATACGAAGCGCATTGTGAGAGTGCCGGTGAGCTGCTAGACCCCTTCGACGTTCGCCATAGGCCTCATACTTGCTTTAAGCCCTTTCGAATACGTCTCGAGCAAAATCGGATGTACCTATTGGCCTCCCAACACTTTCGTCCCTTCCGTGGAGACATGATGTCTCCGCATGACGTGGCCGTTGGGTAAGTTATCGAAAGCGTCACCGACACCCATAGGGGAATACAAACAGTTTTTGCGGATGGTTACCGTGCGGCTGACGCTAGCATACGCCTCCGGCATAGCGTCGCCAATAGCCAGGAGAGACGCATGAGGTCTCAAGAAGTGACCATCGTCAGGATAACCGCAAACAACATATTCGTTTGGGGCAATCGCAGCCAATTGTTTGTAAACCCAAGAGGCAACTATTGCGAATAACATGGCCCCGAGAACGCAACCTTGATGGACGCCACGGGTACTATCATATCGCCTGCGAATGACACGGGTGGGCCTAATTCTTTGAAGGGACGCGAGGAAGGTGCATACGGGCGTATTGAAAATTGTTTACAACAATACCAGTATAAACCGGCTGCTGTCTCTGGGCCCCCCCTTATGCTATGCCATACAGGACTTAGTAGACTGAGGTAGACCGTGAACCACTAATCCCAACCTCTCCAATGGCAGTAACGATACCGTTTAAAACATACTCATAAACAAGTACTGTCTGCATACGGGTATGAAATATAAAATGTCGCTAATCTCCACGATACGCGGCCTGCTCCAGCCGCTGCGGGGTCGCTGATCAGCAGAGCTGTCCAGCTTGAGCTGGTCGAGGCGAACCTGCCTGACCTCGGCTCCTGTGCGACTCCGGTCGTGCCGGAGCTTGGGGGGAAAGGCAGGTAAAAAAACCCCCCTCGCAAAGGTCGTCGTCGGTCCCGCCTCGATCCGTGCTCAACCCCGCCCGAGGTATTAGCCGCTCCTCTCGACGCAGCTCGCCACCTAGCCGAGTCTTCTCTCCTCCTTCGGGGGCTGAGAAGAGAAAAGAACTAGGCTGCAGACGGTGTCCGGCTGGCTCTCCTGCCCCCGAGCCAGATTTTCTCCTGTCCCCTGTCCGTTTCCCGTATGTCTCCAACACCTATCTGATCGCGCTGTGGCCGTCCGTGCCCTCCCCCGGTGGTTTACGTTGTTAGGGGGCCGCCTTTACGAGCAGTGTGCCGTTACGATAACCCTAGGCACACTGCCTGAGGCAGCCTATCGATAACTGGGTACCGACTAGGGAAGGGGTAGGAAGAACACAGGGATCGAGTCGCCGGTCCTCAAAAGATGGTGGGTACGGGAATTTTTCCAAAAACCCCATACGGGCGTATCTCTCGCGCCGGATGTAAGGCAGCCAATCGGGAAGCAGAACCAAGGTAGGGTGCTCACCGGCCGCCGACTACGTCGGCAAGCTACACCTCCCGGGGGAGGAGCACGCCTAAGCGGCAAGGAGGATGGTCGCGACGGGGTAAGCGACACGATTTGGCGGCGACGATCCCCGGGGTCGGCAGCCCCCGGAAAACCCGCGCCCCGCGGCTCGTCGGATCCGGCTACGGCGCCCACTCTCCCTCTTTCGTTAATTAGTGACGCTCGGCATACCTAGTATTAGAGAGTGCGGGCCCATGTTGGCGCGCAGGCCCACACGCAAACCACGAATGCTCATTAGACGCGCGAGCGGAGGGGGGGTGCGGGCACTTGGCCGACTCTCCGACTGGTACCCGGGTACCAACACATAAATTGCCGGGGACGTGATGGGGGAAATTAATATTGCGCGGATGCACGAGCGCTATCAATTTTGTCTGGAAATTTAGGACCCTCCCGCTTGTCCTCGAGGCGAAGGGTGTCCCCGACTAGGTGGTGCCGCAATACCGCACATTGCGGATTGTATGCAAGTGGGGAAAGTGAAAAGAGGAAGAGGGGAAGAGTGATAGGTGGATCACCCTATACACAATACGCAAAAGATGAAAGTATACCGACAGCCTAGACATAATATTACAACGCCAAAATCCACACTATCGCTGAATAAACAAGAAGATTGCCCGACATGAACGTGAGTAGCGAGTACCTCGCTCCCCGCCCGTGATGTGGCGCGATATGTCGCCCGTGATAAGGGGCCAAACATCGAGAGGACAGGCAGTGACCTTGGAGCGGGGCGCACGGGATGCGACGGCGGGATCGATGAGCGACTACATTAGGAGAGTCTTTTGTCAGCTTTTCCCCTCCTACCTCCTGCAAGACCGGAGTAACGCGGGAGCTAGATTGAGATGGTCCGTCGCCCCTCTTGAAAGGCGATTGGCCTAGGCTAGTAGGCACCCCGGCTTGGTGGGAGAGGGTCGTGCATCGTGAAGGTATAGCAGCAGCTTTCATTGACAAGCAGATTTATTTTTAGATATGCATTCCCTTGATCATTCATGAAACTCTATATGTCGTTATTGCTTGGGGGGGGGGGGGGGGGGGGGGGAGGGGGGAGGGGGGGGGGGGACTATGACAATTACTCCGGTTGCTTGCAGTATTTTACCTCCGAGGAACGTCGGCACACACACACATGGGAGAAAGGAGTGTCGATAGGTGTACCCGGTCGAAGAGCACCCGGCCCAATGGTTGCCCTACTAAAGTGTCCTAAATGGTTGAGCAAATGATGGCCGTTAGACAACAACCGGTCTTGTTTGTTAGTATTGTTGTAAATCATTGTCATTTTCATTTATCGTTCTAAAAATACCGGAAGCCCCTCCCCCGGTAGTACACTTAGAAATAATCCACTCTCGGCCCTTCGGGTACTCCGTGGACGTGCCCCAACAACGCAATATCTGATGAGAAATCTGTCATAGCCCGCTTAAACAGTATTCGAGAGGGCGCCCGCCGGTGGCCCAGCGGCAGCGGCCCCGGAAGGGGGTGCGCTCGCAGGCCCGTCGGCACCTACCTCCACCTCCACGCGGTGGGCGATGGTAACCATATTATAGCCGTGCCAACCATGGCACGATAGGGGCTAAACGAGGTACCGGTAGCTGCGATCCGCGTGATCGGCAGCAGTTGGGAAATCATGTACGGAGGGTTTTGGAATTCACAATATCCGTACTCAAGCATTCAGAGCTCCCGCTCGGCCCGTCCGATATGTTTTTTCGCGACTAAACACTCCTCTCATACCGTTATATTTGGGTACATGGGGCATGTATCTGTGAAATCGTTTTTGGCCATGAGGGTACGGACGGATCAGCGGTGGGTTGAGGGTGTTGGAGCTAGTGGCGGACAGCCGGGAAGCATCGCTAAAGAAATACTCGGTACACGTCGACCGGCCTCTCGCCGTTGAGCTGAACCAAGGGGGGGCAGCACGACACCAAAAGCTAGGAGGATTGCCGCGACGGGAAGAGCGGCGAGGTCTAGCGGCGGTATTATTTTCCGGATAACCGCCGCCGGAAAACTGAGTGCGGAGGGTTTGAACAATTTCCGCATCCTCGCGTCCTTTTTGGATTCGGCAATGGTGATCATGCCCTATCCCACCTCTACCCAATATCGACATGCACACCTAATATTAGAGGGTGCGAGCCCGGGTCAGCGCGGAGGCTCGCACTTGAAACAAAGGCGCTTGACGGACGCGCGATCGGTGGGTGGAGAGTACGGAAGCTGCCTCCTTTTCCAGACACGTACCCGGGTACCATACATGAAAAAACCTGGGAAATGGCCGGGAAGACTTCCCAGCGCGGCGGCGAGAGCGCTAGATTTTTGTGTGGTAGTCTTGGTCCCCCCCAGGCCCCCACCTATCCTCGAGTTGGCGGGGGACCTCGACTAGTAGGAAAGTCGCGACGGGAAGAGCGGCTACGACCTTGGGGCGGGGCTTACGGGATGCGACGGCGGGATTGACGAGCGACCGCGTGAGGAGGATTTTTTCGCAGTCATTTTGAAGGCAGTCATTTTGAAGAGCAATGGCACGTGCATTAGTGTTCTAGGGGAAAGCCGGGAGGAGGGGGTTACCGGAACGTAAGTACGGTAACGGAAGTACGTTCGTCGGACGTCGGTGCTAAAGTGAATTCCGGGGGATTCGTAACGAAAAAAAAAAATGATTCATAACTTGTGCCATGTTTGCATCGTCAGATGTCTTAGGGCCTTCTCGCACATTAAGCCATCTAGGACTCTTACTATACAAATTATACGCAAGGGGCGGTCTCCTTGTCCATCCTCTCCGAAGTAGTGCCGGGGTCCCGCCCCCTCCCGGAACATAGTTCCGACAAATTTCGTTGAATAGAGATGAATTCACTTCCGCACAACCCTCGGTGCAAACTTTCTTGATCCCCAAAGTAGTGCATATAGGAGGGCGCAAATAATGTCAATTAATTCGATTCATTATTATTATTATTTAAGGCTAGGGATCAGCCATCGATATATTGCCGATAGTATCATCATCAACCGTTGATGGTGCCACATATGTGCTAGGTTATAACGTCGACATCGACATGATGGTAATATTGCAAGCATCAATGCCATAAACTATGTTTAAAATTAGAAAACAATGTTTTCAATTATAAAAGCCCGATGTGGCGATTTCGCGTCCAACATATCAATACAATGGCGATAAATTCGGCTTAAAGGGACATCGATGTCAACATTCCAAAATATCAACACCATCGACATCGACAATCCGAGATATCAATACCATCAACATCGACAAGATTTGCTTGATCCCTAGTCTGATTTACAAGAGGGCAATGCTGGTGATGTGATATGCCTTCTTGTTCTTCGGGCTTAGGCATGTGGGTTTTTTCCCACTTTTCTCTTTTTTGCTTGGTAATGTTTTTCATTGCCTTATTTACATGAACATGATGTACTCCCTAGTGCCTCGGGGCATGTGTATAATATGGTTTATCATACACCGGCCTGTATGATTACGCGTTTTCATAATCAATACTTTTTCTATTAAATACCGCCATGTATAGTCAGTGAATATATAAAGTGGCGGCATACACGCCTAAGCTTAATCTCGTGTGCACAACCGACTTCGCGCTCCTGAGCGAGTGACCATCCCTATCCTACGGTATGGTATCACCACGCCCCCCTATCAATGGAGGCGAAAAGGTTAATGGATAGCAGGGGCGCGGCAATGGGGCATATTTATCATTTGCGGACCCGCTTCATGTTGCCAAGAGCGACCGAGTCTAGTCGCATGTGGTGCTCGAAGCAGTCGCGGTTGTGGCGGGAGCCGGGCATACATAGGGGAATCCTATATTGCACGCAGTAAAAATACGTCAAGTGAAGGACACCCTCGTCGCGGTAGCACCGGAGGCAGCGAGCTTGCTTGCCTCGGCTCAAATCGGAGCGGCCAAAGTTACCCGGGACGTGGACGCGCTCTCGTTGTAGGACCCGTTTGGGTTCGGCCAAAGGTACGGATATTGTCTTCGCCCGACGTTGGGCCGGCACAACGTGATCATGTAGCCCGTTGTAGACCAACGTATATGTTAAAATCTATGTCAAGCCCTTGATTGTTAGAGCTGAGTAGGGGTGGGAAGCGGAGACGTGAAACTTGCCTTGTGTCAAACATTCGGTAACGCAAATACCGGCTAACGTAGTTGATAGTCGGAACCAACAATCTTGGGTTCCGACTATTTGGTGGATTTGCTAGGACGATTGTGGCTGTGCATACTCTACCTGCAAATACTTGAGAAACGCGAGCATCCCCTTTGAAAAGTCATCTATCTTATCGCACTGCCTTGCAACATCCGCGACCATGCGCGATACAAACGTTGATGATGAAGTCAGCCGGCCGGATTAGGACATCACAGTTGTGCCTATTGCTTGGAGACAACAATGGTTAACACTTTGGCAATTATAATTGTAGCCTTCACTGACACACTGATACATACACACACACACACACACACACACACACACACACACACACACACACACACACACACACACACACACACACACACACACACACACGCATACACAAATACACACTGATACATATACACTCTTCCCATAAAGTCCGTTACTAGCGGCACGTATTTAATTACCCGCCACGCACTGCCGCGATGGCCATACAACTCGATTGGGGGGTAGAATAATGATTTTCGAACAGCACACCACGGCGCGTTGTTCACTGACGTGAGCACCTTTACCGGCACGCCCCAATTATTTTGGGCACCCACGTTGGATTTTCGGCCCATATTTTGCGGGCCGAAATTCGTGCATGTGCAGGTTATGCACGCCTCTATGCGTGGCTCGGCACACGTAGTGTCGCGACAAGCCGGGAGACTACTCGACACTGGGTTCTCAGCATGTTTCCACAATTGCACTAATATCCGCCGACTGTGTTGCGCCCGGCCGTCTACAAAGCGGCGACACCGAGAATGGCATGTCGTGTGCACTGGTTTTTCTTGCCACGTACCCGGAAATACCACCAAGGAGCACGGGCTGGGGGCCTATTGGGCTTGAGGGGCAGTTGACTTGGAGTGTAAGCACCTTGGCGCGCGGATCGTTGGCCTTAGAAACTTGCGCATCGCCGGGCGTGAAAAATGGCGGGGAGCTTTCAAAGTACCATAGCACGGGCCTTCATCTGGCCGGCGGCAACGGGCACGGCACCATGCCATCATGGGGCATGAAATGGGCAACGCCGTGAATAGAAGAAATATAGAGCGCTGATAGTTGAGCGTATTAGCGGAGCGGGTATGCGGGTACCACCTGTCTGGGGGTTGCTAGCCCCGCGCGAATGTGGAAGATTTTGAAACCCTAAAAGCTTTATTTGGCTGTACGAGGGCTTGGATGACATCGGACGGCGGATTTGACGCAAAAACCGGCCAGTAGGCATATATTAAGTTGAAAACTTATATTTACTTGCGGGAAGGGCTTCCACTTGCAACTTAGTTTGCTCGAATCGGACATTGTACGGCGAAGTTAGGCTTTTTTAAGCCTCCCAAGCTGTGGTTTTCCGGCCCCGAGCCCACCCACGTCAAGCACATTCACAGCACATGCCATCACACCCACGTGCTCCCATGTTTGCGGACAACATGCTGGGATCATAAAAACCGCATGCGGTGTCGCCTATTTCGGGATTTTTCACGAGCCAAAGTGTGGCAAATCCGAATTCCGGTGCGCCCGAATCAGGGTATAGCCCGAAATCGGGGTTGGGCCGCAAACCCTAATACGTCATATTGTAGCCGTGACGGGCCCCGTTTGTGCCCCGCTTCCCCCTTAGCCTCACCGTTAAGACAAGTTTCGGCCCGCCTTTTCAACGAGCTAAAGTACAGTTAAACCCTAGAAACCCTACATGGTAAACACCCGCCCTACGCGAAAGGCCATATTTCACTAGTAACGGACTTTATGGGAAGAGTGTACACACTCTGGCACACACACGCATACACAAATACACACTGATACATATACACAATTTGGCACACACACGCACACACACACACACACACACACATACTGGCACACACGCATGCACACACACACACACACACACACAATCGCACACACATGCACACACACGCACACATACACACTGACACACACACACACACACACACACGCACGCACGCACGCATACACGGTGTATCAAACTGTGTGTCTGCCCAATCTACATTCGGTGCAAGTACTAAAACACGCCCATTCCGTGAGATAAGAGGTTGAGCATATCAGGGGATAGAATGATAAATGGCACACCTTGAGCAGATGATGCAATTTCGATGTGCATTCGTCTCATGCCTTACCAGCTCGCACCTAACAAAACGCCCCCACACAAGTTAATGACCGACTAAGAGGCACGGTGGGTTGACACGATCGCTGACCTCTCCCATACAACTTCACACGGAGATGACAAGGAGGCCCTTACCTTGAATTGAAGCTTGCTGCGGTGCTCGTGATATGAAACCCATCAGCATTCTCGGTCTTGAGTACATTGTTCTTGGTTGACGTAATGCGAAGTTGACGCTAGGTACGGATGGGACCCACGCGGCGTCCTCGACGCCTTGGAAGTCCTCGGCGGTATTGTCGGAGAGAGCGGGGTCGCCGTCGTCGTCGGACGAGTCGCCCTCTATATCGAGGGCTTCGTTGGCGTTGGCGGGTATTTCCCCCGCGTCGGTAAGTGACGATATGTCGCTTGAGTCGGAGTTAGCGGAGGACCCCCACGACATAGGGTCGATAGGTAATGTGGGCTCGATAGTCGGCGTACCGGTATCACTCACTACCGACCCTATAATAATTGGTACTAATAACGCACTCTCCGTAAGTGCACCGGGAATTTGCACCGCTGGCCGGGGGGGTTGAAAGGGCATTCGCAATGCAACGCGTTGCTTGTCTGTGTTGGTGCTTGGGTTAAACGGCATGCCTTGTCGGGTTCGACGCGTAGAGCGCGAGCCGACTCGTGTTTCGGCGGCATGCCATCTCAATTTACCACCCACATGCCTTCACCGATAGACTCGTCGATTGTCCAGTAGATTCGGTCACGTTGTTGTTATGCACCATCTTTTAGGGGCTGATGCGAGTCTCTACGGGCGGAGACGCGCGCTCCATTCGCTACGGTCTTCCTCATGGTGGTGGTGGTGGTGACATGCGATCTCGGGAAATTGCACGATTGAACCGCTTCCGCACCACCCTAGGTTTTAAGTCAACGGATTCAAGCAAACACCCTCAGGTACACG
This sequence comes from Tetraselmis chui, assembly GCA_026401115.1. Taxonomy (NCBI): domain Eukaryota; kingdom Viridiplantae; phylum Chlorophyta; class Chlorodendrophyceae; order Chlorodendrales; family Chlorodendraceae; genus Tetraselmis; species Tetraselmis chui. Next base: position 16,056 of record JAPMLY010000756.1, read on the forward strand.
CTCCCAAAATGTGACAAAGTACTAACTTTTCTTCGCGTGGGGCTGATCTGTTTTTTACGTGACTATGGTGTATGATTGGTCATACAAATGTAGTACTTATCATACACATATCCCCGAGGCACTAGCCTTACTTACTAATTATATGTTACAACAAAGGTGCAAAATATGGTCCGGATCTATTTGGAGGAGCGTACTATCGAGGATGTGTCAACTAAGAATATGAGTCAATAGCATGTCAAGCTTGATGGTTTCGCGGATGGCGGCAAGGTTCACTGCAGAAGAAGGCCTTCTAATATTGTAGACATGTACATGTAGGCCTTATTGTATACCCAAAAACGCTACTAGCAGAGGGTACCGTTGCGGGTTTATCTGCCAGTCCCATATCCCGTGGGCGCAATAAGTAAAAAACGTACATTCATACGAGCATGAAGAGAGAAACCGTAACGAACTACATGCGCTTGCATGTCGTCTCTTTTGCCATCCTCAAGACACGACATCAGCAATCCGAAAGCCCGGGATAGTGAATGGATATAATGCCACCCCCGGGATTCGAACTTCTTGTGACCTCGCGAAGCTGAGCATATCGAGTAGTCGAGATATAGCGCGAGGCGTATAACAATACAATGAAATAAAAGCCATTACTAGCACTTCAACGACGGGTGCGAATTGACGTGGCTTCATGCTCTTGCATCTTGTTTGTGTGGGATCTGACTAGCTTTGCAAAAGGCAAGGACCTACGGGTATTTGTTCGGCATAGCATTTCCTGCTTGCATTTTGCGCGCATGTCCTTATAATGCAGAACACAAAATCCCATAGATTGTAATCCCATGATAGACTCGAATTTGGCATACTGCTGTGCATTTATCATGTTGCTCTTCTTGCAATCCATTTAATTTACTGTATTCAGGGCAACGTAAGGTACAGGTACCTGTACCGGTACCTGGAGCCCGCAGCAATCAACAGTCGCCACCGTCATGATCTGCTGAGCAGGGGGAACGTCACGTCGACATCAGCATCATGGCCTTGGAGAGCGGCAGCGCCACTTGTCCCCCCCGCAAAACGTTCCAAACACAATCCGCCGCACTTATCGGATTTCGAGATAAGAAGACAAAGCCATACGGGGTTTTGTGTGGTGTATCGACACCTCCCGCCTCTAGGTACCTGGCCTCCATAGCAAAGTAGCAGTACCAGTACCTGTCCTCCGGCTCCGCCTCCGTCTCGGACCTCGCTCCCTCCCGCTTGGTCCCCGTTTATTCATCATCAACCCCAGGCGGCTACCCCTAGGTATTTTTTCAGTGGTATCTGGTGGATCCTGCCACCGAAGCTCTGCCTACCGTATGGATGCGGCGCTCCGAAATGTATGCCCAGTAGCAGGCGCTAGACCGTTCCGCCGGCGGGGTTGCACCGTACAGGTGTTACATGTGCGTACGAGACGACGTACCGTCCCACCGCATGTCGTTCGTGAGCGTCGGCGGCGATATCATCCTGGCGTCGTCGCAGCGAGCGGACGGGGGCAAAGCGGGCCCGATTTGACCCCCGGCAGCCCGCTTCCCTTGGTGTTGCCCGAGCGGGAGGATGGGGTACCGTATTCGGAGGCGAGTCGGCGTTACCGGCGTACTGTATACGGGTACGACGACTGGCTCGCGCACCGGAGCCCCACCCGCCTCTTCGCCAACCTCCGGGGCCTCCTGACCTCCGGCGTGGTTCGGTCGTTGCTGACGGAGGTGGGCACCGTGACAGCGGTGAGTGTGTGCGTCGTGACATGGAACGCGCTAGCGGCCGGCTACCTCGACCTGTCCTTTCACCCGCACCCTTCTCCGCTCGGCGACAACCTCCCCCCGGACGTACTGCTACGATTGCCTGCACTCCCTTTCACCCTCGCCAGCCCCGCGCTGGGCCTCCTCCTAGTCTTCCGTACCAACACCAGCTACGCGCGCTGGCTGGAGGCGCGCGTGGCGTGGGGTCGCATCGTAGCTCACCTTCGCAATATCCAGCGCCAGCCCGCGGTCTGGATGGACGCCGATGTGGGGCGCGCAGAACACGCCGCGCACCTCCTAACAATGCGAAGCGCCTGTTGGACCTTCGCGGCAGCTTTGCGCGCGCACCTCGGCGGACCCGAGGACGCAACGGCTCTCGAGCATGATTTACGCGCGCGTCTACCGGCCCACGAGGCGGAGGACGTGCTTCGCGCCAACCACCGACCCCTCCGAGCGCTGGGTCGACTTTCGCGCGCGCTAAATGCGCTCCCGATAGACGAAAAGCGACGAGCCGAGGCAGACAAGAGCATCGTCAAGGTGGGCGAGGCGACGGAAACCTGCGAGCGCATCTTCAGCAACCCCGTACCGTTAGTCTACACCCGCCACACCGCGCGCTTCCTCTCCGCCTGGCTTCTCCTGCTCCCGCTCGGCCTGTGGGACCAGTTCGGCGAGACGTGGAACCATGTCGGGATGGTCCCCGCGGCCGCGATGGCCGCCATCTTCCTCTTCGGCATCGAGGAGCTAGCGGTGCAGCTGGAGGAGCCCTTCAGCATCCTGCCACTAGACCACCTGTGCGAGGGGGTGTGGGAGGCTGCGGAGGAGATGCACGGTGCGGAGCTGCACCCTCCCCCACCGCACGACGCCCCCTCTCCTCCAAAACAGCCCATCAATAAATCATCAAGAGCGTGATCTCTCTCTCTCTCTCTCCATAGTGCATACCCGCGACAGGCTACCGCACTGTAATGCCTACCAACTTTAAAGAAAGCCATTCCCTCAATCTGTTTCGAGTCCGGATTGAGCTGCGATAGATCTACTCCGCCCACTTTGTATCTGAAATGCAATTGGAGCTCTATGCCTCCTTCCCAAATCACACATAGACACACGCAGATAAACACACACACACACACACACACACACACACACACAGAGAGCTCCATACGAGAGGGCATATTAGGTTACAGAAGGTACCCTGTCAAGTGTACGGGTGGTGATGCTGAATACCCCCTCTTCGTACAGTCCCCTCCTAGTGCGACCTTTCCGTTGCATCGCCCCATTCCACACACACACACACACACACACACCGAATCTCTCAAAGCGGAACCCGCATCACATCAACGATAGGAGCCACTGGGGTGGGGTTCTGATTAAGGGATGAATGAGAGTGACTGGGTACAAGGTACGATGCATTGGTGCTCGCTTGTTTACTCCACCATCACACATCCATCCACACACTACACTCAGAGAAGGGTGACACATCATTTGTGCAAAAGTAATATAATTTCCACAATGTACGCTTTAAAACTTCCCCCCTTGAAGCGCCTTCTGCTGCTGTTTCGCCGCCCGTCTCTTGTCCACCTTGTGCACCTTGCCAACGTGCAATACGCCGTCCTTGAAACGTCCTCCCAAACCCTCATTTAGGCCGCCGCCGCCGCCGCCGCTCTTGCCGCCTGCGGTGCACAACGCAAAATGTTACATTACTCAGATGAATATACTTGTGTTTGTCATTAAATGCGAAGTGCAATTTGCGAAGAGAAAGTGAACACTCAGATGGGATGAGTGGAACAATGATATGCGAAGGACTGACAATCATTTAAGTCAGGAGTAATCTGTACATTCCCAAATTCATTTCGTATAATTATATCCCCTAAACCACATGCAAGCCATGAATTAAGATACAACGCAGAAACTCTATCTCAGCGACGACATCCGTCTAATGTACTGCAAAAAAAAATTACCTACAAACGTAATGAGAAAATGTGGAAAAAACCTTTCAGCGGAAACATTCCAAATTTGTAATGAATTCCGATGAATGGTTGCCTAAAAGTAAAATGGGTTCAAGTATAAGTCCATGTTGTTTATCCACATCCAATGACGCGAAAGCTGACTGAGTCATGTGTTCATTCGTGGGAATGAAGGCACCTTTGCGCGGCTTGCTGCCACCACCGGTTGCCAGGCTCTGCTTCAGCTTCTTGCTCCCCTTACGTTGCACCAGCCCCGCGTTGATCGCCTCCTCGAGTGCCTTCTCGCTCCGCTCCACCTGCTTCTTTGCCTGAGCACAGTCCACAGCGGCCGCGAGCATAAAAGCCCAAAGTACCTCAATCCAAACATGTATGTCAAAAAATAACCAAGTAAGTCACATCCAAATACTCAGTAAAATCAGAACGTGAAAGCGAAGACTCGGATTTTAACGTCTCGATCATTTGCACCTGCACTTGCAACAAAATGCAGAATACGAGTCGTTGACAATGGAATTAAATGATAAAATCGTGTCCTATTTCGAAATTGCACTAGTTGAAAACATGCAAAGGCAAAAGAATCAACAAAGTTATACGTTACTTCCGCCCCACTCACCAACATCAATATCATGTCACATCCAGCCAATCGTAAGTTTGCAGCAAATGATCTAATGTACGCAGCCGTGGGTAGGGGCAACATCCGGATGCTCTATGAAGCAGCACAACAGCAGACCAAATACCAAAACACGACGCTCAGCTGAAAATTTTCACTCGGACTTCCCCATTCCACACGTCAACAACAACAAATTCTACAAATATGATATCACGCCCGACCACCACCTCCCCTTTTGTTTATTGCGCGTTTCGTCGACGGAGCTGTATATTCTTAGTGAACGGGCGAAGAGAACGACAGAAGCCGCGCTAAAGCATTGTGAGATGTCAGCAAGACATAGCGATGGCCGCAGAGAAAATATGCCCCGCATACTCTGCCATTTCCGCGTCACTGGGGGAAAGAGGGGGGACAGCGGAGGAGCGCACCATCCCCTTCCCGATCACAGCAGCGATACGAGGCCCCTTCTCCGGCTTCGCCCCAATCTCCGCCAACTTTCGATTCTCATACTCCTTCCGAGACTTTTTGTCCAGCGCCGTCGCACCTGTTGGTATCCACACATGCACCCACACGCTTCATATTTAGGAGAATACCACACCTCCTGCACTCCATCCCCCTCCCCCGTCTACTCATATCCTCCCTATTCCCTTTTCTTCCCGAAATCGCATGGGACTGTGCTGGTTGGAAGGGCATCCTCACCCAGCTCCTGCACTTCGCGCCTCATCTCATCCAGCGCCTCGCGACTCAGCATATCAGGCTCCTCGCTCCCCTCCTCCGCAATCACTGCGGGGAGCTCCGCCTCCATGTGCACTTTGTCCACCTGCATTATCACAGAGCAGCACTGTCACGCACACACACACACACACACAACCCTATCACACGCATTCACTCTGTCACACACACACACACACACACACACACACACACACACACACACACACATACCCCGCCACACGCATTGTCTCGGCCACACACACACACACACACACACACGCCAATACACACCGTCTCACGCATTCACACTGTCACACACACACACTCTCTTTCCTCACAGACACACACATACCCTGCCACACGTATTCACTCTGTCACACACACGCACACACACACACACACACACACACACACACACACACACACACACACACACACACACACACATACACCGTCTCACGCATTTACACTGTCACACACTGTCACACACACCGTTATATGCATTCACAATGCCACACTGTCACACACTGTCACACACACACACACACATACCTTGCCACACGCATTCACTATGTCTCACACACACACACACACACACACACACACGCCAATACACACCGTCTCACATATTCACGTTGTTACACACGCACACACACACACACACACACACACACACACACACACACACAGTTTCTTTCTCTCTCTCTCTCTCTCTCTCTCTCTCTCTCTCACACACACACACACACACACACACACACACAAACACACACACACACAGTCTCATGCGTTCACACTGTCACGCACTGTCACATACACACACACACACACACACACACACACACACACACACACACTAACCACCTTCAGTGCACCTAAGCCCTCCACGTAATTTGCTAAAATCGTGAAAAGGAATGCTCAGCTATTGTCTCCTACCAGGGGGGGAAGAGAGGGCTGTGCGTACCTTGCATGACATGAACCGACGCCGAGCCAATTTCTGCTTCTCTGATTCCGCCTTCGAACTTTTGTTGGGGTCGCGAAAATGCACTACCATACAACCGTCGCCACCCGACATCGCCGCTGAGCTGGCGCCGGCTACCTGTGCCCCTAACCGAGTGCCTGTGTTTCCATCCGTCGAGAATTCGGCCGCCCAGCGGCTGCGCCATCCTCCGCTACCTCGCTGCCCCCTACGCCAACGTCCAAAGGGGTCAGCCCGTCGCACAAGTCGACGACACCACACGGACTGCCACCATAGAGCAGGCTGTAATAGTGTGACTGCTGTGGGTGGGAGCCAGCACGCGACTGGTAGCTAACACTAATCAAGAGGTGTGGTAAACTGCTTTTGAAAAGGAAATGCAGGGCTCGCACCGGGTTTGGTCTGCTGTCTCGTTGTCGTCCGAGTCGGAAGCGCC
>JAPMLY010000756.1:25000-85000 GCA_026401115.1 Tetraselmis chui
CCGATAAACTGTTTGACTCGGTACAGAGCTGTCGCTAGGCTACAGCTCTCTCACTTCTGTTGTCCCGACACCACGCATGTAGGCTGGTTGTCGCTGTAACTGTTCCGTTTGCGGGACTGTGACTGTAACTACGTTTGCGTACGTTATCTTCCACACTAACTGTGTTTGCATGGTTCAATAGGTTATGGGCCCCCGCCTCACGTCACTCACGCGCGACAACCTGGTTCGGCGAGCTGCGATCGACAGCTCTCCCGCAGAAGGCAAGTTTCTTTAGACTCCTAGTACTTTCAACCTGTAGTCGGCGGTATCGCCATTATAAACTGCGATTTTAAAACCCGCCACCACCCCTCTTAAGTCAGCCACCCGACGGAGATAGCCAGCCACCCACACCGACGCACTCGTCGTGTGTGGACAGGGTGCACACATGTCCAAGCTGGAGAACGGGGGGGTGCACTGTCGGGTGAATACGCATCCACAGGTTGCACGCCAGCCGTAGCTTACCTTTTTTATTTTTATATTATCTTAGCGACTCGGCCACCAGCGCAGCGCTCCACCTGTCCTGGCCTTGGCCTCCACTTGTGCCCCACACTGGGTGGAGGATACAGAGAAGGTGCTCTGAGACACCCCGGGGCTACAGGCCGAGGGGTCGGCGGGCATCCGGCCGTCTCTTTGCATACTACTGTTAGGCACGAGTCCGGCTAGCGGTTTTTACCGCTGCCTGCTTTTTATCCATCTCTTTCTTTTTCGCCCTCTGTCGAAATGGCGCAGAAAACCCCGCCTTTTTCACCTTTTGATTCCCCTGACCCAGGCTCTCAGCAGAGCACTGTCGATCACCCCCCGGACACTCTCGCACTGCTCGTTGCACAAGTGGCGCACTTAACAGCTCGTCTCGACTCGCAGTCGGCCGAGGGTGCTGTTGCTGCTGCGGGTGCTAATCCGCATCCCCATGTAGCTCAGCGCCGCCACGATGCTCACATCGAACCCGACCGGGACAGCCACGACGGCCACACCCTCCACATGCTTGACCATCCCCACCATGGTTTCGTACCCCCGGACGCAGAAACAGTCTTTGCTGCTGCTACTCCTGCACCTCCTGTTGGCGACCCCACAGTCGCACAGCGCCGTCACGATGCGCCCCGCGAGCCCTCGCCTGCCGACGCGCACCACGACCCCTCGCGTCACGCCATCCGGGTCCATCACCTCCCACCACCTCCCCCCTTCCCCCCCGCCGGATATTCCCTTCAACACCCCGGCCCTCATATCCCGAAGGCGCCCTCTCACCTCGTCCCCCCCTACCGTGACCACACGCACTCGTACGGCCCGCCGCGTCCCATGGCCGGCCGCTCTCCCTTTCCCGGTGGTCCACCTCCTCCCTTTCATGGCCGGCACTCTCCCCCAGTCCAACATGGCGACCCCGCCACCCGTGGTCGTCGTCGCCCCACTATTGACCCGGTGGTCATCAACCGGGCGGCACACGAAGCCCCCGGCTTCGACAAGGACGCCCTCAACCGGTCCATGAAGATGTCGGTCCCCGTCATGTGCCCGACCACGGACTTTAAGAAATGGAAGAGGACCTTCCTTAATTTCCTCTCCATCAAGGCCGCATACCTCATTCCACAGCTGGCCATCCGCGACTCCGGCGTCTGGCTCGACGAACAAGCGCAACACTACGCCTACACGCTGCTTCTCCATGCAGCCAGCGCGAATAAGCGCGCTGACCAAGCGATGAAATGCGTTTCTCCAGCACGCCCTGACTGCGCCGCTGCCGCGTGGGACATCCTTTGTGAACGCCTCGATTGTCGGTCTTTTGCTCGCTCCTTGTCCCTCATGGACAACCTGACGGTCAGACAGCGCCCTGGTCAGTCACTCAGTGACTATGTCCACTACATGCGCCAGACCTTTGACGACTACAACGACACATGCCAATTGGTTGATGGCTCCGTTGCCATCCACCCCCACCACCTCGGTCTCCTCATGCTGCGCGGTATCTCCAGTAGCGGCCCACACGGTCAGGCGAAGCAATGCGTCATCAACGCCTTTGACACGGACTACATCATGTCGGCTGATGAAGTGATGGCCAGCATTCTCCACCTTGCGCACAACATGGACGACGACCCTGCTCCGGACACACCCTGTGAGGTGCTACTTTGGTTAGGCTAAGTTGGCAACCTTAGACTAATAGTAGAACCTAATCTTTGGATCTAATTATACAGCGTAGAGAGAATTAGTAAGATTGTCTTAGGAACAGGGTTTCTTACAATCTGGGTGTGGCGTAATTCTATTCTGTACCGGTCTCTCACCTCTACCAGTAAGTCCCCGTCTTAAATATCCACACCTCAGGTGTTCTAGAAACAGCCTTAGAACCTGTAGCTTGTGCTGTCTGCTAACTAAACCAAACTATTACTAGTGATACAGGTTAACTGAGGTTACGTGTACCGTCTATCTAATCTTATCGCACAAGCTCTTAGAACTATCTAGAAAAGAACTATCTAGAAGAGATACTGCTAGTAACTATGTACTGTCGAGGGAAAATACGGCGATACAGTTGTAATGCCGTGATGACAATAAAAGAGTCACTGAATATCGCTAAGATACAGGTACCATTTAGAGGAAATAAATAATGTCAGATACTAGCACTTAGCTAAATGGCTAGGATATGACACTCTCCCCTCCTTAAGCACCAGCGTCCTCGCTGTGCAGTACTCAGGGTCTTGGTTTCTTGGGGGTTCTTGCAGGCCAGCGATTGCGAAATCTGACAAAGTCGGGGGTGCCAGAAAATTCTCGATTAACATCCGTTCGAAGGAATTCGGAAAAGATGTTTAAGTGGTTGACTCCTCGCATGGGTTCCCAAGTGTCCTCGCTAGGTACGTTGAACGGTGCTGCCCAGCGGACCTTAAACAAAAGTCCCGTGCCATTGGAGTTAAAAGCCACATCGAGTATTTTATCGACTTCAAATCGCTTCGCATCGTGCACAATCGGAATTGGCTGCGCACTGTTGGATTGTTCTGGTTCTGAATTCCATTTCTCCAGTAGACTGGCGTGTACAACATCGTGAATCCGTACTCCAGGGGGTAGCTTAAGCCGAAATGCAACCGGGGAAACTTCCTCCGTAATGAGAAACGGTCCAATGTAGCGGTCGCGTAGTTTAGAACATGGCTGTTGTACAAACCGTAGATTTGTCGCCTTGAGCTTAACCTTGTCGCCAACTGTAAAAGGTACTGGTAACCGGTGCCGATTTGCAGCGTCTTGCATGTGTGCCTGGGGTGCTGTGACGCATTCGTGTGCAAATCTGTGCATCTCGATCAGAATCTTCACTTGCTCCGGTAAAGTACGGCTAGGCTCGTTATCGTCAAATGTAGCCGTCGTTGGAGATGTCGGCTCAAATCCTAGCGTCGCCTTAAATGGAGACATAGTCGTTGACGTAGAAACCGCTGCGTTGATCGCGAACTCCACGTTGGTAAGGTGTTGAACCCAGTCGTCGTGCAAGGGGTGCACATAGCATCGTATGACTTGCTCCCATGTCTGGTTTACTCGTTCAGTTTGGCCATCTGTCTGGGGGTGATAGCTCGTAGAGATATTAAGCTTGGTGCCAACAGCCCTAAATAGGGTTTGCCAGAAGTCGCTCATAAACCGGGGATCTCGATCGGATATTAATTTCCGTGGTAAGCCAAAATGCCGAAAAACAGCGCGGTGCATAACTTTTGCTAATTGTTCCGCTGTAATCGTTTTCGTAATTGGCTCGACAATCGTCCGTTTCGTAAGCATACAGACGAATACCACCACAGCATCATACCCATCGCACTCAGGAAGGTCCGTAATCAGGTCAAGCGATACATGCTCAAAGGGCCTGGTCGGTACCTCATGCGATTGAAGGAGTCCATAAGGCTTGTGTCGCGCTGCCTTGTTGCGTTGACAGGTAACACAGCTGCGTACATAGTGTTGTATTGTCCGCTTCATGTTAGGCCACCAAAACGTCCGGGTTACTGCTGCCAATAGTCGAATAATACCAGGGTGTCCCGCGGTCGGTGCGTCGTGTAGTTCGTACAGTACTCTTGATCGCAATGTAGAGACGTTCGGAACATACAGTCTTGTCCCGTAGGCGTACAAGAGTCCATTAGATTGACGTACCAGCCAGGTAGGCAGAGATTTCCGGGTAAGCAGATATTTGTCCGAATCATAAGCACTTTTGATTTCCGCATGAAGTCCAGAGTCAGGATGTAACCGGGATTCCAGGGAAAAAATCTGTGCGTGTAACTCGCATTCTGCTTCGTCGTTGGTCCAATCGCGTAACAGTTGCAGCTTCTGTAATAAGTCCTTCAGGTCAGGTCGGCGAGACAGAGCGTCTGCCTGGTTGACTGCTCCTTTCTTGTATACGATGTCCATCTGTCGCTGGTAAGGTGCTAAAACTTGAAGCCATCGCACCTGTCGAGTAGACAAATCGCGCTGCCGAAAGAAGGGTCGCAACGTGTCGTGGTCCGTAATTACTGTAAATCCCGCCGCGCCATCTAAGTAGCAACGGAACTTCAGTAGAGCGTCGCGAACTGCCAGTAGCTCTTGTTCGTGGACAGGATAGTGTACCTCATGCTTGTTCATCTTTCGAGCATGGTACGCAACAGGTTGTAATCCAATACCTTGGTCTTGTAATAGCACAACTCCTACTGCAAATCCAGAAGCATCTGTGTACAATGTGTACCTTGCATTAGGAGAAGTGTCAGGAATTACCAGTACTGGTGCACGTACCATCGCGTCTTTAATTTGCTCGAATGCTGACTCGGCTTGAGGAGTCCAGCGAAATTCCGGCGTCTTTTTGGTCAGGTCCGTTAATGGGGTTGCTAGGGTTGCGAATTGGTTGATAAACCTCCGGTAATATCCAGCAAGTCCCAGAAATCCACGTACTTCAGTCACAGATTTCGGTCGGGGCCAATTCTGTACTGCCTCAACCTTGTCGGGGTCCATTCGGATCTGTCCAGCTTCCACCACATGCCCAAGAAAGTTGACGCTCGATCGTCCGAAGTAACACTTAGAGAGTTTGATATGCAACTGGTGTCGCTGCAGCTCTCGTAACACGAGTCGAATATGCTCGAGGTGTTCGTCGGCCGTCTTACTGTAGATCAACACGTCGTCCAAATATACCACGCAGAACTTGTCAAGATACGGGGCCAAAACTCGATTCATCATTGCTTGGAATCCAGCTGGGGCGTTACAAAGTCCAAAGGGTAGAACGCAGTACTCGAACAATCCGTAATGAGTTCGGAATGCTGTCTTATGTATGTCGCGCTCCTTGACTCGAACTTGATGATAGCCTTTATACAGGTCCAGCGTGCTGAAATAGTGAGCCCCATATAGCGAGTCGAGTAACTCATCAATCCGGGGTAACGGTGTTCGGTATTTCCTCGTAAGGTCGTTGAGTTTCCGGTAGTCTACGCACATACGCATGGTGCCATCCTTCTTGCGTACAAATAAAATCGGGGCACCGTACGGAGATTTAGACGGACGAATCCAGCCTTTTGCGAGTAAGTCTTGCAACTGTACTTGAACCTCCCGGAGTTCTGCTGGTGACATACGGTACGTTCTTTCCTTAGGTGGTTCATCGCACTCCAAATTAATTTCAAAGTCGCACTCGCGAGTTGGCGGTAGACCGTCAGGCTCCTTGATAATGTCCGTAAACTCATTCAGGGAATCTCGTAACGAAGTCGTCCACTCAGGTTGTTGATCAGTGTTGATGTCGTCGACCGCGTCCTGTACTTCTCGTAGTCCAATCACGAAGAGGTCTGCTGGTTGTTGTCTAAGCTGCTTTGCCATCGCATCCGCCTCCAAGTGATGTACTGCCACAGGTACGGTGTACTCGTCGCCAGACACCATAGCTTCGCCAGTTTTACGGTCGCGAATCGTTTTAGTAGACCAATCTATATCCGGGTTGACGGCTTGTAACCAAGGTTGACCGAGGATGATGTCGAATTTATCCAGTTCTGTCGTAATTGCGTCCAGACGTATGTCCAGGGTCCCTACTGTGAGCACTTCATCCCGTAGTCGCTGGCGAGTCGTAGTTGTACTACCATCAGCCAATTTTATCCGGTATTTCTCTCCAGTAACCGTCGGGATGTGATGCTCCCGTACCCACTCAGCCTTGCAGAAATTTTCCGAAGCGCCAGAGTCAACCAAAATACGGCATCGATGTCCGCGTAAGGTGCCTCCCAACACTAACAGACTTGTTCCAGACTGGGTTGTGGATACATGTAGCGTCGCAGGAACACTGTCTTCTAGTCGGACGTTCTTGTTCATCCACCCGTCGATCGGTTTCCCAAAAGTCTCGTAACGAAGAGGGAACTGTTGTTCTCCACGGACTAGATAACCCGTACGCCGTGCGGAAATTAATTCCTTCCAGGTAGCCCATATTGCCCGAGAAGTTGACGTAGCGTCCGGTATCGATCCGGGTCGAACGCGAGCGATATACACGTAGCGCTTATTCTGTCCGGAAGACTCCGTCCCTAAAAGTAAATTTGTTTCGCTCACCTTTAATCCAGTTGTCTCCGTAAGAGCTCGCACTGCTGTGTATTCCGGGGTCGCGTCTTCAATCTCCTGTTTGCCACCAGGAAACCAGACCATGCCAGTGTCCTCTTTCGCTAGTAACACTCGTCGGCCATCGGTAACAAGAGTCGTCGAGTGAGTCCAGTAGGTCTTCGGGGGATTCTGTAGGTTCTGAGGCAGAAATCGAACTCGATCGGTGTCGTCGACGTAGACTTGCGTCGTCCATCTTGTCGGTCCAACATCTTGCCTTCTTCCTTCTATTCCATCGTTCGTGGGGCAGGTAAACACATGTTCTTTCGCCGCCAGCTCGTCGACAAGTCGGAAATTTCGCAGCAGCTTGAACCATGGTTTTGCCCTCCATTTTGGAACCACTATAACCGCTCTCAGATGGGGATGAAGCAGTTTACTCCGCAAATAATGGCCCAAAAAATCTTCTAATTCATTAAATGGCGCATTTAGCCAAATTCTCCGGTACTTCTGTAAATCTCTCTCCTGAAATGGGCGCGCCGGACAGCAAAAATCCTCCGCCACTTGAGAATTAAGGCCGTCATTATCGCTAGCTCCATCTAAGTCGAAAGGTCCGTAGGTCTGAGAGTACTTCAGGAAATACTCCCTATTCATCATCTAGTCGCTAAAGTCCTTGCTCCTAAAGACTGGCCTCAATTTCGTTTGAGGTAACGGGTCTCGTACTTCTTCTGTTCTGGTCTCTTCCTGAGTCGCTGTAGGAGACGAAACCTCATCCTGCAGCTTGCCGCGAGCTGCCGACTCAGGTCTCACTTTCCCAGCCGGGATTTCTTCGTTTTGTCGTTCTTCTTGTTCTTTCTGTCTGGGCAGTCGATAGCGATGTGTCCCTTCTTGTGGCAAATGAAGCACTTGCCCTCCTTCTTAAATCTGTCGACCTCCTCTTGAGTGAGGCGTCTAATCACGTACAGCTCCCGCGGCTTTTCTTCGGTCGCGCCATGCGAATCTTCCTCCGACTCACTTTCGATCTCCTCCGATGCCTCTGAAAAGTCGCTGTCTTCTTCGATGGCGTTCAGTCGGCCTGTCGAGCGTTGGGTCGTCTCAATCTTGGTCTCCGCTGCCTCCGCTCGCAGAGCTGCTTGAATCGCCTCGTGTAGGGTCTTAGGGTTTTTCAGGGCAACCTCCTTATGAATCGAGGGTCTCAAACCGCGCTGGAAATCATGTACGTTTTCTTCTTCGTGACGGTGCGGAAGCTCCCATAATTGTTCTCGAAAATAGTTCGCATACTTCAGGACCGTGGTTTTCTGTCTCGCTTTGTCCAAATTCAGTCTCGCTTGTTCCGCCGGTGTTCTTCCGCAGAATTCCTGAATTAAGGATTTCTCCATCTCAGAAACTCCGGAAAATCCTCGACCGACTTCATCTCCAGTCTGCGCAACTTGGGAGTACCACCACTTCGATAGTGGTCCTTCCAGAAAGCCAGATACCCAGTACACTCCTCTTTGCTCTTCAGGGTTAACGCTGTGATACCGTAGATACCCTCGTGCATGTCGGAACCAGTTTCTCAGCTCGTCGATGTTAGTCGTAGCGATGCTCTTGATCTTGGCTGGTTTGACATCGTTCGGCATCATGCTTGGCATCTCTCGCGTCCTCTCCGATCTCAATTGTTCTCCTCGAAGAAAATTCTCCGTTTCTCGGCTTCTGTTCACTCGTCCTTCAAAATGTCTGAAACCGTTGTCGACGTGGTCACGCAGTTGAGATAGCTCAGTCGAAAAAGTGTCAACTCGGTTACTTAGTCGTTGTAGCATCTCGGTGACGTGTACCGACATAGGCTCCATCGTGGGACTCGATCCTTCTCGCACTGTCTGTCTTCTGCCATCTGTCGACGTCGGGTGTGTCGGCCCAGAAGGCGCCCCCTCTGGTCGACCATCAACTTCCTCTGGTAGTCTCTCTCCTGCTCGGTTAGACATCTTCGTCTCGTCTAGCTGTTCTGAAGCTCCGAAACCACGTGTGAGGTGCTACTTTGGTTAGGCTAAGTTGGCAACCTTAGACTAATAGTAGAACCTAATCTTTGGATCTAATTATACAGCGTAGAGAGAATTAGTAAGATTGTCTTAGGAAGAGGGTTTCTTACAATCTGGGTGTGGCGTAATTCTATTCTGTACCGGTCTCTCACCTCTACCAGTAAGTCCCCGTCTTAAATATCCACACCTCAGGTGTTCTAGAAACAGCCTTAGAACCTGTAGCTTGTGCTGTCTGCTAACTAAACCAAACTATTACTAGTGATACAGGTTAACTGAGGTTACGAGTACCGTCTATCTAATCTTATCGCACAAGCTCTTAGAACTATCTAGAAAAGAACTATATAGAAGAGATACTGCTAGTAACTCTGTACTGTCGAGGGAAAATACGGCGATACAGTTGTAATGCCGTGATGACAATAAAAGAGTCACTGAATATCGCTAAGATACAGGTACCATTTAGAGGAAATAAATAATGTCAGATACTAGCACTTAGCTAAATGGCTAGGATATGACACACCCGCTCCAGCCATATCACCCCCTCCCATCTCCGCGTTCGTCGCTGCGGGCCGCGGCTCGCACAGTGGTCGAGGCCCACCACACCGTAACCCTCGCGGCCATCGACCCAACAAGTGTGGCGTGTGTGGCAGCCTCAACCATCTCATGTCAGCATGCACTGCCACGGATGACGCTATCCTTAAGTGGAATCTCGCCAAGCGTAGGATGACAGTCCAAAAGTACGGCGCCGCCAGTGGCACCCCCTCTGCTCACGCTGCGCTGCTAAGCGACGTCCCTGCCGACGACGCCCCCGCCGATGACACCGACTGCCTACCCACCCTCGAGGACTGCGCTGATGACTACGCTGACGACGAGGTGAGTGTCCCATTCAGCTCTGTGGCATTCTCCTCTTCCCTCGCCCCGGGTCGTAACCTGTCAAAGTTTTGGGTCGTTGATTCCGCCTGCTCGATTAACCTCACTGCGTTCCGAGATGACTTCGTGAAATTCACGCCCCCCTCCGCTCCCTCTCGCGTGTGCGGTGTCGGCGTTGACGTTAAGGGTAGTGGCTCAGTGCGGATTTCTGCCAGACTTGCCTCTGGCCAGCTCATTCACCGCACTGTGTATGCACTCTACACCCCTGACCTATCATCTCGCTCCGCACAGCGTATCGGCAGACTACTTAGTGTCAGCTGGATGCAAACTCACAGCGGCTGTGAATTCATATTCCCCTCCAACTCTGACACTAGTTTGCTTTTGGTACCCACATGCATGGGTGTGCTAGAACCGTCCGGAAACGGTCTCTACCTCCTTCCCCACCAGCCAAACCTCCCTTCAAGCCCATCCGCACCGGCGGCACTTGACCCCTCCCCTCAGGTTGCCCTTACTGCCCAGTGTGATCCCGTCCTATGGCACCGTCGATATGGCCACCTCAACATGCAAAGCCTTCAGGCCCAGCATACTCACGGTGTCCCGACTAGCCCTGTGTTAACTAGCGCTGTAACCAAAGTTTCTTGCGACTCTTGCTTACTTCACAAAGCCACAGCTGCACCACGCAACACAGCCGCTTGCGCGAAGCCATCCCACCCCCTCCTCAACATGTCCGCAGACCTCTGGGGCCCGGTCAATGTCCCCTCCCCACATGGCCTCCGTTACTGCTTGCTCGTCATCGACCACCACACCAACTACATGTGGGTGCGGTTCCTTAAGTCTAAAGACGACGCATGTTCGGAATTGGAAACCATCCTCTTGGACATCAAACACCTGCATGCCCGCCATCACTCCCATACGGGCGCGTTCGCACCGGTCCTCAAGTTTGACTCAGACTCTGTGTTTGAAGCTGCTGTCACTCGCCGGATGTGCGCACACCTCGGCGTCGGGGTGCAGTTCTCTGCCCCATACGCCCACCACATGCTCGGCAAGGCCGAACGTCCCTGGCGCACTATCCGGGACAATGCATCGGCGATGCTCCATAACATGGCCGTTCCCAACTCCATGTGGTCGTGTGCTGTCAGCACTGTTGTGTACCTTCGCAACCGCACGTACAGTCGCTCGGTCGGACCTACTGGGGGCGTCCCCCTCACCCTCCTTACGTCGTCGGTGCCCAACGCCTCCAAGTTCCGCGTCTTCGGCTGCGCCGTTTTCGCCAAGGTCCCCGACAAACAACGTCGGAAACTCAGTGAAAAAGCATTTCGCGGCGTCATGGTGGGCTATCCCCCTGACGCACCCGGGTATCGTGTCTACAATCCGGAAACGCGTCGCATCACCACCTCCGTACATGTTGTCTTTCAGGAAGACACCCCAGGCTTCGACACTCAACCCTCCGTCGACTCAACCATCACCGACTCTTCGGACGACGTACCCGCAGACTCACCCATGTCCCACCCCATTGACCTCACATTACCCACACCCCTACCCCCCCCGGCAGCCTCTCGCCATACTCGGCTCCGCTCCCACCCAATTCGCTACGGCGATATGGTTGCCCACTTGTCCGACTACCCACCAACCCTCGTAACGGCGTGTTGTGATCCTGAACAAGGCCAAGCTCAAGAGGACATCTTTGAGCACCCTCACGTCCCCGACCTTGTCACTGGTCCCCCACACACACCTGCCGGCACGTCCCCTACTGCCATCGCCCTCCTCTCCGCCCGAGAGTGTGTGGAACCAAAATCCTACCGGGCTGCACTGGACAGCGCCCAAGCCCCCCAATGGCAAGCCGCTATGCAACAGGAGTATTCCTCCCTCATCAGCAACGGCACGTGGGACCTTGTGGACCTCCCCCCCGGCCGCATGGTCGTTAACAACATGTGGATCTTCAAAGTCAAGTCGGATACAGCCGGCGACGTCTCCCGCTTCAAAGCGCGGTTCGTCGCCAAGGGGTGCAGTCAACGCGCTGGATTGGACTACACGGAGACCTTCTCCCCGGTCATCCGCATGGCCAGCCTGCGTCTCTTCCTAACCATCGCAGCCGCCCGCGACCTTGAACTCTGCCAGCTTGACATCGACACAGCGTTTCTCTACGCCCCCATCCGGGAGGATGTGTACATCCGCCAGCCCCTCGGCTTCACCGATGGAACGTCCAAGGTTTGCCACCTCAAGCGTTGCCTCTACGGCCTTAAGCAGTCCCCCCGCGAGTTCAACATGCTGCTTCGTGCATGGCTCGTCGACCATGGATGGCAACAATGCGTCTCTGACCCGTGCATCTACATCTTTCGCACCTGCCACGTCTTCGCCATGATCGCCCTGTACGTCGATGACATTCCCGCGGCATGCAATGACGCCACCTGGCTCGCATCGTTCAAAGCCCGACTCGGAGCACGGTTCAAGATCAAGGACCTAGGCGACCTCTCCCAACTCCTCGGCATGCACATTACCCGCGATCGCTCCACGCGCACAATCTCGCTGGACCAGTCCAAGTACCTGCGCGACATCCTCGCCAAGTACGGCATGTCCGACTCTAAGCCGTCGTCCCTTCCGATGGACCCGGGCTTCCTCGCCGGCCTTGCACACTTGAACTCGCCCTCTCTCACATGAGTGGCCAAGGACGTCTACCCTAGCCTCCTGGGCAGCCTCCAGTACGCCGCCGTTTGTACACGCCCCGATGTCTCCACGGCGTTGAGCATCCTCGGCTCTGCCCAAGCCTCGCCCACCGAGGCACACTTGCAGGCTCTGAAAAAGGTCCTCCGCTACCTCCATGGCACCGTCGACATGCGCCTGACGTTGGGGGGGGGGGCTGGACCACAGCCTCCAACTCACACGCTTTGCCGACGCTGATTGGGCCAACGACAGCAGCACCCGCAAGTCTCGCTCCGGCTATCTCTTCACCCTCGGACGCGGGCCAGTCAGTTACAAGTCCAAACATCAGACTTGTGTGGCTCAATCCACGTGTGAAGCCGAGTACTACTCTGCGGCCGACGCCACCAAGGAGGGACTCCACCCCCGACAACTCCTGGGGGAAATCTTCAACTCCCCCATCACCGAAACCACCACCATCTGGGAGGACAACCAAAGCGCCATTGCATACTCCCAGAATGCCTTGGTCAGCGAGAAGACTAAGCACATCGGTGAGAAGTGGCACTTCCTCAAAGACCGAGCAGGGAACCATCAAGTTGAGGTACCTCCCCACTGACCAGATGGTGGCTGACATGCTCACCAAACCCCTCCCGGGACCTGCACTAGCAAGACACCGAAGTGCGATCCTTGGAGGACAAGACCCAATGCAACGCTTCATCCCGTAGCTACCTTCAGGGGGAGTGTTGTAAGCAATACCGTATACGTATTAGTTGCAGATAGCTATTGTAAGCTACTCCAGATATGATTAGTACATGTCTAGATCGGACATACCGATAAACTGTTTGACTCGGTACAGAGCTGTCGCTAGGCTACAGCTCTCTCACTTCTGTTGTCCCGACACCACGCCTGTAGGCTTGTTGTCGCCGTAACTGTTTCGTTTGCGGGACTGTGACTGTAACTACGTTTGCGTACGTTATCTTCCACACTAACTGTGTTTGCATGGTTCAATAGTACCTAGGCTGGTGGGTCAGTGCAGGGGTTACTCCATGCTCCGACGTCCACTCCTGCAAAAGTCATGAGTGGTTGCGTTGCCGATACAACCTAGCGTGCCTCGACCGGCTATCGACGCCTTCCGCATGTAATGGGGACATAGGCCACCTTGCACGGTTCTTTGCATGTAGCCGCCATAATTGGGCGTAGCTGTATCTGTACGGTTTGTAATTTACAGTGCGATGGCGGGGGGCTACGTATTATAGTACATCATTACAAGTACATGTACATTCACAGTTGTGAGCGTTATCAGTGAATACGTACAGTTGACCTAGTACAGATTAACTAGAATACCAAATACAAGCAGCAGTCTATTATGCTGTTGTTTAGTTCTCATGTAACCATCACACAATCCATGGTGCACACGGATATGTCAACTCACCTAGCATCTCACGGGCACCTCCGATAAGAGGTTATGGGCCCTCACACAGCTTAAATAAGCTGCATACACGCGACCAACGCGGTTTTTAGTGTGAGAAGACATAGGTGTGAAAAGTCGAACTGGACTTTTCAGGCATGTCTGAACGGAAGCAGCCGCCGCCGGCGGCGCCCACCACACGGAGCAGCAGCAAAGCGACTCACGCAGAGGCATATGGCTCCAACCCCGGTAAAGATCATGTCGCTGCCACTACCCTGGATAATACCATGGCTAGTATTCGCTCTGAAACTGTAGAGCTGATAGACACGGCGATAGAACGGTCGCACGCGATCACCCACGAGTTAATAATTTCTCAATTTGATCGCCTTACCGCGAACTTCAGGCCACCCCATGGGCAGCCGACACAGCGACCACTGACAGACGGTGGGACCTATAGCCGTAGCAGTGACCGAACCGCTACCCCTGTATATGAACCGGACCATTATAATTTCGTCGACGAGCAGCTTGGTCGCGGCATGTTCGACGATAGTAACTTGAGCCGGTCTCTGATGCGCACACAAGGACCGACTTTCACAACCGACATCAGTTATATAGAGTTCAGACGGGACTATATAAACTACATGCGTGCTTTTAACCTTGCCTTTCCAGAACTACTAGAAGGAGCAGCACCTCCCGATGTTGCTGCAAACACAACCTATCAGAACTTTCAAAAAAACTGTTCGGGTATCTTTGCGTGATGATGAAACACCCTACTGCTGTGATAGTCCTGACCAACTTTCAGCGCGACCCCGCTTTCTCGGCTCGGGTTTCGCCAGGCTCAGATGCCTGGCGTGTACTCATCGACCATTTCGACCAGCGGGGTATTGGCAGAACAATTGGGTTACTTGCAAAACCTTTGGACGCTCAAGGCGAAACCGAAAGTGTAGACGCCTTTATACAACGTATGTTGCACACCTTCCAAGAGCTTAATGAAGATGGGTTATTGGTCAGTGAATGCTTTTTGGTAGCGGCTACCCTATATAATTTAAACAACAAGCTATCGGGGGCACGAGCGAACATTATAGCTGCCCTTGATGCCAGACAGAATGGGCAAGCAGCTGCCTCCATACCCTTTACTCAGCTGTCTACCATGCTTATTCAGCATCAGTCGCACATGTCCTTCCATGGACACCACCCTCCCGGCCGTCGTCACGGTATGCATGACCCCTAGGCTTTCAACACTGCTGTTGAAATTGCCGTTGAGGAAGCCTTAGCCGCACGTGCACACAGCTCACAGCGCAAACGCACCCCCCCCCACTGTCGCTATTGCAATGATGCGGGCCTTCCCATGGCCGACAGATTCCACTGGCATCATGATTGCCCTCTCCCGCTGCAATCCTGTCCGCCACACCAACAGAACCAATAGCAATACCAGAACCAGCAGTATCCGTACTAGCAGTACGCCCCCCCTTCCTTGGCCGTGGTCGTGGTCCACGTGGTCGGGGGGGTCGCTGGACACGTGGGGGACGTGGGAGTACGCCCCGTGATTCCCCTTATGGGCAACCCTCCGTCTCCCACTCAAATGTCCCACGTCCGATTGGGGACGTTGCATATGCGCAATCAGCCCTTATGTCCTTTTTTGATCTCGATGGGGCACCATCAATCAACATAGCATATGGTCTGCGCCCTGATTACGGGTCCCCTATGTAAACTGATGACGTATACGTTTCTTCTATGCTTGGAGACAATCTTCGCCCCCTCGTTCGCGGCATCGGATTGGGTCCCCCCCCCCCCAGCCTCGCTCGTCGCTCAAGGCTTCCCCATCGATTGGGGCGCCTATGCCTTACGGTCCGCCATCAAAGGCCTCTTCACCAGTGACTTTCAGACACCCTTGTCCCCCGAGCATGCCATCGATATTGCCTCCACCCCTCTCAAAGCATGGGCTGATTGGTCACTCACCCGTCGCAACCTCGCGGCGGCGCATGGACAGCTCCCTCCTCCTGGTGACCACTCCCTTGGCCGTTGCCTTGCCGGTGTGATTTACTCTTTGTCCCAGCCCAACTATGGAGGCCTCGTGGCCCTACTTCCCGGCCACTCACATGCCCCGGAGGCAGTCACGGACGCTCAGCCTCAACTCCCGGGCGTCATCCGGGTTCTTCAGTCCATTCTCATTGACACCCTCCACATACCGTCATCCCATCCCTTCTTACCGCCCCTTTCACCATCCATTGACCTCTTGGACGTCCGTGTTCTCCTTTTCAAAGACTTTCACGCCCATGACTCGGATGCCTCCCACTCCGACTACGGTGGCCCTTCCACCGACTACACGTCCGGCCACTCCTTCCCCGACATGGAATCCCCTGCGGGTTCACCCGTGGCCTACATCGCCTCTTTGGTCATCGCGCCGACTGCCCTTCGCTTTATCGACGCTGGTGCCAATATCAGCTTGGAGGCCCATCGCTCAGCATTCGTCGCGGGCAGCTACACCCGACTCCGCAATCCCGTCCACGTCAAAGGCATCGACGTCAACATTCATGGCTATGGTATCGTTGAACTCCATCTCGCCTTTCAAGATGGCCACTCCCGCCGGATACGCATTCGCGCCGCGCACACCCCCATCATGTCCAAACGAGGCGCCCCAAGCATCATTTCCCAGGAGCATCTCCGGAAACGGCACAACATTAGCTTCCATAACCTTGCTGTCGGACAACCGACAGCCAGTGACGCTCATGGCGACTTCATCCTCGTCATGTACAACAACTTGCCTCACTTGCAGACCATTGACGGTGAGTTCACTTCCCTTCTTGCTTACAAAGGTGCTGGCCCCATGTCCGATGACACCACTTTGTGGCACCAACGCCTTGGTCATCCTGGGAGAGACACCATGACTCTCGCCCTTCAGAGCCCCGACATCTCCGGAGCGAAGTACGACAGTCATGTTCCCCTCTTGTCGTGTGAACCGCGCATTTTAGCCAAATTGCACCACGCCCCCGTTAACACTCAGCCTCGCACCAAACCCACTGCTTGCTTTCAGGCATTCAACTCTGACATCTTCGGCCCGCTCTAGGAGATTGGGCCGGGGGGAGCCAAATACCTCTTCGGTGTAACAGATCACTATTCCAACTACATTTGGCTCCTTGCCCTCGCACCCAAGAAAGTTGTTGTCTCCACACTTTCTTCCGCTCTCACAGACATCCGGAACTTGCACTCCCGCATGCACCCTACTTGTGCCTTTCGGCCCACAATCAAGTTCGATTGTGATCCGAACTACCTTGATAATGCTTGCCGCACCATGGTCGCCTCCTTGGGATATACATCCCAATTCACAGCACCGTACACTCATAACCAACTCGCCAAGATGGAACGCCATTGGGCCACCCTTGCGGATTCCGCAACCGCCATGCTTAAGCACGCGAACTGCCCTACCAAGTATTGGGGCCTTGCCATGCGTACGGTGGTCTACCTTCGCAATCGCCTTCCCTCGCCCGCTGTGTCCGCCGGGTCGGGCGGTGTTCCGTACACCCTTCTCCATGATGTCCCTACCGACCTCGCACACGTTAAGGTCTTCGGTTGCACGGCTTACCTCCGTTTGGAGGATCGCTATCGGGACAAACTGTCACCCAAAGCCCTTCGCTGCATGTTCATTGGATACTGCGATGATGGCCCGGGCTATTGGCTTCTCAACCTCGCCGCATGGAAACTCGTTCGCACTATCCATGTTGCCTTCGTTGAGTCTCAGCCCGCTCACGCACCCATTGCTCATGGCACTTCACAAGCCTCTTCACCTTGTGGTCTCGAGCATGGGGGGGCTACCAGTGCCAACCTCTCGTGTTTTGACACCACACACTTCGCAATTCCGACCAGCAACCCTTTTGCGGTCCTACAAGACACTTCGGAGGACCCTCCCACCGATTATGCCATTGACCACGACGCACGTCATGCCTCTTCATGCTTCGCGGCAGCTGCCTATGTCCAACGTGTCAACAAGACAGCCCAAGTGTTTATACAGAACAAACCTCCGCGACCACCTTGGTGAAGCCAAGTTCATCCTTGGGATGGACATTGTCAGAAACAGAGAGGCAGGGACCATCAGTCTTTCCCAAGAACAATACACCAAAGAGATCCTCGAGAAGTACGGGATGTTGGACAGCACGCCTTCAAAGGTGCATATGGCACCTGCACACTATCGGGACGAAGTCGCGTCCGACCATGACAAGGTGGCATTGACACCATCGGAGCACGAGACCTTCCGTGCTATCCTTGGATTGGTGAACTTCCTGTGCATGTGTACCCGACCTGACATTGCGTTTGCTATCAGCGTCATCAGTAGGCGACAGACTGCTCCCACGCAGTTCCACATGAAGCAGCTCAAGCGTCTGTTGCGCTACTTGAATGGGACGAGACCCATGGGCATCACTTATGGCCGACCGTCACGAGACAACGCGGACGATATAAAGGTGTTCTCAGATTCAGACTGGGCGGTAAACACGACCACTAGACGATCACAATCTGGGGAGATGGTCATGCTTAATGGAGGAGCAGTCAGTTGGACTTCCAAACAGCAAGAGGTGGTGGCCTTATCCACCACAGAGGCGGAGTATGTCGCCGTGAGTCGCGCAAGGCAAAGCGCGGTGCATTTCCGGCAATTGATGCGGGATGTCCATGTTAATCCATGTACACACGGAATGGCATGAAGGGGGATAGAACCGCCGCTTCCCGGAACGGAGTTGTACGCCTTATCCAAGTACCGCCAAAAGTCGGTACCCGATAGGAACATATAGTGTATATGAACCCATCGCATCGCATCGCGACTGGGCGGCGAACACCTATAGCAAACACCTATAGGTGGAGGGCCAAGACCCCCCCGGAGTCTAGCGTACAAATGTGTCCATTAGTAGTCCTACGGAGGGATATGTAAACACTCCCCCTTAATGGACAAACTCCGGCCGGTGCCCTAGTAAACCCCGCGTAAACGCGGAGGGCCCATAACCTGTTAATCCATGTACACACGGAATGGCATGAAGGGGGATAGAACCGCCGCTTCCCGGAACGGAGTTGTACGCCTTATCCAAGTACCGCCAAAAGTCGGTACCCGATAGGAACATATAGTGTATATGAACCCATCGCATCGCATCGCGACTGAGCGGTGAACACCTATAGCGAACACCTATAGGTGGAGGGCCAAGACTCCCCCGGAGTCTAGCGTACATATATATCCATTAGTAGTCCTACGGAGGGATATGTAAAAAGTCCACCAACACTAGCATGGTGCCACAACGGTTTATGGGGACAACGAGGGAGCAGTCAAGCTTGCTAACAACCCTATGGCCTCAAATAGGACAAAGCACATCGATATCAAGCACCGCTATATTCGGGAACTTGTGGATACAAAGACAATCGCAGTTGTGTCAGTGGGCACGGCAGACATGCTGGCACATGGCATGATGAAGGCGCTACCGGAGCCGAAGCACAAGATGATCTTGAGGCGATGCATGGGAGCGGCGCCAAGTGAAGACTAGTCCCTTTACATTACTGCCAAGGATC
Source organism: Tetraselmis chui (assembly GCA_026401115.1). Lineage (NCBI taxonomy): Eukaryota > Viridiplantae > Chlorophyta > Chlorodendrophyceae > Chlorodendrales > Chlorodendraceae > Tetraselmis > Tetraselmis chui. The sequence goes on from JAPMLY010000756.1 coordinate 43,967, forward strand.
TAGAGGGGCTATTATAGTACATCATTACGAGTATATGTAAGTTCACAGTTGTGAGCGTTATCAGTGAATACGTACCGTTGACCTAGTACAGCTAAGCTAGAATACCAGATACAAGCAGCAGTCTCTTATGCTGTTGTTTAGTTCTCATGTAATCGTAACCATCACACAGTTCATGTTGCACACGGACCTGTCAACTCACCTAGCATCTCACGGGCACCTCCGATAAGACTACGGGCGTGCATCCCCTTTCCCGTAGTGTTTCGACACCCTCGTTACTTTACCGGTCTGGGGGCCGTGGCTGGACTGTGTACCCCAGAGCCCACGGGTAGTTACTACTTACCGTCCTGCCACACAATCTGACGAAATTGATGTAGCAAGCCGAGAAAACATTTTATATTATTATACACTCCTCCACAAAAGTCCGGACAAGATTTCGCACCTTCGCAAGTAGAAAATGTAATCATGCGTCGGTTTTATTGACAAATATCCTGAAATCCCAGGCAATGCTTTTGAGCGCAAAATGGAATGCACGGACAACTGCGAGGGGCGAGTTCGAATACTGCCGGGCATGTGTACTTGGGGTTATCGCGCCCGCACCCGTGCGGCACGCTCTTTCAAACAGTCGCCGTGCTTGGTGGACGAAATGAGTAACGGGCGCACAACGCCGCAATATAAATATTGATACGACGGTCGCGCAAATATAATGCATAGGCGACGGAGGGAGGAGGTGTTGGGCAGGCCGCTGTGGGGGAAGCGCAGGAAATCGCGTATGTAGACTTACCACCGATATGCGTACAACCCAAGGGCAAGCCGCTTTCGGCCACAGTGTTCAAGCGATCATAACTTTTTCATTTATAGTCCAAATATCTTGTAACAGGTACCGTTGGACGCGTCTGTTCAATGCGCGTCGAACTTACTTACTCCAATGTTCAAAATCCCACAAATCGATTTGTTACGAATTAATTTAATTTACGAATTACTCCGGCACAGCTGAGCCGCAGTGCCAAGTAACACCCATCCAAGTCGGCTCACCTCCTGAGACGATTTGTGCGGGGTTTGTCGATATGTCTACCAATTCTTCATTCCTATTGACCTCAGAGCCTAATTCCCGACGCGTGCCATGCGTGGGGCGGGTGTGGTTGGCACAAGCACATACCCAAGCATTCCAAACACCACCGCCAACGTGATGCGTCCTTAACGGCCAAGTTGGGCCTCGCCCCTCCCCTAAGCCAATCGCCCTCGCATGTTTACAGCGTCCAGTGTTTATCCAAACCTGCGTCATGTGCGTTTTTGCACGCTTGCTTTCCAAAGAATCACCCGTGCCAGCGGCGTGAACTTCCGTGCTCTATTCACACACCCGCAAACCAAACCTCGCGCATTGAACACGGCACCCACGCCTCCAAACCCCCTCCAAAAAGCCCCCAAAAATACGGTCTTGTGGAACACAGAGAAGTATGCAGCTTGGTATGAGCGCTTGAGCAATGCCCAAGCGTGGCGCTCAGAATGACGTGTGTAGTTCAGACAATTTCCCGGGAGTTTATGGGCTTAATTCGACAAACTCCACCGACAACACCCGCTTTTAGCTGAGGTTTAACCATCCCGGATGGAGGCTTACTGCTTGCTTCTCGGCTCTCCTACAATTGGGTGGTACTCGGGTATCGTCGTGCATGACGTGGTGAGAGGGGAGCGTGTTCTTGACTAGCTTATGCTTAACATAATGCATGTCCGGAATTTTGTGGAGGAGTGTATTTACTGCTGCGCTCGTCCATATATGCTGATGAATAAAATTATTCCAGACTACATAAGATGTACCCGTACCTTTCGCAGCTACATATTTCAACCGGTACCCGTACCCGTAATGGCGCTCAAGCAGTGGAGGACCAGTTGGTTTCGGTTGAACTACAAACTAACATCCACTTGGCCCTCCCTCCTCCGGGGCAAAACATAACTGTATCCCAGCGCCAAGTACCTGCCCCGGGCGCGACCCAGAATGAAGAGCTTCGACGAGCACTCGTTCTCAAAACGCGTGGACCGGCTGCTGGCCGAGGCGGCAGCGGACGCAGCGGAGGTACAGCAGCTGACGTCGTTAACAAATAGTCAAAGCGACGACCGCGACGACAGCAACTCACATCCCAACCCCCACCACCACTCCTCCCGCTTCCCAAATACGTCCTACGCCGCCGAGCATGCTGCGGCCTCCTCCGTCTCCCCAATCCCGTCGCTTATTGCCATTCGGGACAAGCTGCTCAACCGGGGCTCTGGTTACGGCGAGGGCGAGGAGGGGCGCGCGTCTGGCGGCGCGGAAACGATGTCGAGTCGTTCGCCCATTCAGCTGCCGTCGTCGCCTCCTAGAGCGACAGAGCAGCCCGGGAGCCCCACGATCTTCGCGACGCTCGCGCATCCGATGGAAGATAGCGGTGGCAATTTAAGTGGCTCGGGCTGGAGCCTGGGTGAGGCGGTGGATGCAGCGCCGTACCATCCTGAGCCAGAGGAGGATACCTCCAGGGAGGGGTGGAAGGTGAGGCGGGCGGGGGGAGGGGGCGATATTCGCTTAGCTGGGGTGACTGCAGAGGACGCCCTATTAGCCTTTTATTTGAAAAATATTCTAGCATGCATGCCTTGGAGCTGTTGGACTGTAGACACTAGCTCATACTTCACACTGGCGGGAAGGGGGGGGGGGGGGCAGAGGAGTGAAAGGAGGGGAGTGGGGGACAGGACAAGAATGGAAGGGAAAGGGAAGGAAGTGGGAGGAGGGGGGAAGGGATGATCGGGAGGAGGGAAGGGATGATCGGGGCAGAGAGAAAAGGACATTGGGCGCTGAATAATCCAAAGAATTTGTATTCGTGCGTCTTCTTGTGTCTGAGAGGAAATGTATGGTGTGTTGGCGTATGTGTTTTCGGGGAAGGGAGGGCAGACAGAGGGATTTATCATGTTGAGAGAATTGCCTGTGACTGGGTTTGGGGCTGGAGTGGTTCACGGTAGTGGTTCGATTGCGTAATTCCTCTGCCTGCTGTGATCACTCCCACAGTTTGCGTTCACCCCTCCCACGGGGAGCTACGAGCCCGTTCCGCATGATTTCAGCCACGCAGGGAGTGAGAGGTTGGCGATGGGGGGCAAGCCAAGCGAGAGCCCTGTCAGCGATGAACAGGCGAGAACTTTGAGCTGTCCCTTTCATTGGGTCACACACACACACACACACACACACACACCCACACATTCCGATTCTCAAGTCCCATCCTTCTCCAGGGTGCTGTATGTTTGAGCACATTGTCTACCCTTGATGACATTGCGCTTGCCGCATTACATTTCCGCGACTGTCATTTTGGGCCATCTGGCAGGTCATCATGCTGCTGAACAACTTGGAGAAGGAGGTGGAGCACTCGCACTTGTACAGCCAGAAGGTGCTCGTGCTTTACCATTCTTATGTTGTCCACACCACAGTACACCACAACTTCCGCCCACAGTTCGTGGCGCCCACAGCGTCTTACGTCCTTTCACCCCTATTGTTTCATGTCTCTCATCCTGCCCTGCACACACATTTCGAACCCAAAGATGGAGAGGGAAGAGGCGGATACAGTTTGGACGGCGCCATACTCGCCGACAAAGCGCTCTTTTGATAGATCACAAGGTAAGTTAGGTGGGGGGGGGGGGGGGGCAATGTTGCAAATGGGGCTTCTGCATGCAAGTTGGCATGTGTGTTCGCGCGCGCGCGCGCGTGTGTGTGTATGTGTGTGTATAAGAGAGAGAGAGAGAGAGAGAGAGAGAGAGAGAGAGAGAGAGAGAGGGGGGGGGGAGTGCACGCATTGCGCTTGTGCGTGTGTGTGTGTGTGTGTGTGTGTGTGTGTGCGAGAGAGAAGGAGGGGGTGAAAGGGAAGAGGGGGATGCGCGCAATGCGGCTTGTGCGTGTGGGTGTGTTCGAGAGAGAAAGAGGGGGGGGGGGCATAATGCGGCTTGTGTGTGTGTGATTGTATTTTTGTGTTTGTATGTGACACAATGGAAGGGAGAAAGCATATGTGATACAATGGAAGGGAGTACTGTTGCATACGGGGCCTCTGCATGCGAGTCGGCATGTTTGTGTGTGTGTGTGTGTGTGTGAGAGAGAGAGAGAGAGAGAGAGAGAGAGAGAGAGATGGAGTGGGGGGGGAGGTTGCACGCAATGCGGCTTGTGCATGCATGCGTGTGTGTGTGTGTGTGTGTGTGTGTGTGTGTGTGTGTGTGTGTGTGTGTGCGAGTGAGAAGAAGTTGGTGAAGGGGGGGAGGGGATGGGGATACGCGCAATGCGGCTTGTGTGTGTGGGTGTGTGCGAGAGAGGAGGGGGTGAGGAGAGGGGGGTGTATAATGCGGCTTGTGCGTGTGTGGTTGTTGTATGTTTGTGTTTGTATGTGATACAATGGAAGGGAGGTACGAATTCGTGTGCCTGTTAAAGTCTATCTGTCTGCCTGCACATGAGCGTTTAGGGCAACAATCGTGAAATATGGTCAAACGGTTGATTAATGTTGCGTTTGATTCGCACGATTGAGATACAAATTTGCGCTTGTTCTTTAAATTTAGGGTGTCTTTGTGGATTGGTGAGAGGGTTGTTGTGGAATGTGGCTCAGACCGAGCCAAGCCGAGGGGGAAGGGCGGAGCGGTGGGTGGTCCAGCTCGACGAGGTGGCGTCGGTAGCGGCAGCAAGAGGGCTAGCAGTCCGGCGGCGTCGGCGCTGAGCGGCGCGCGGGGGTCCGCTGCAAGCGCTGCTGCACGGTCATCGGGTGGTGGACGGAAGACGAAAGCGCCCACCGCCTCTGTCCCCTCCTCGCATACCCCTATGAAGTCGTCGCCGCCGCCCGCCCGTCCTCTGTCCGCGCCTCGCGCTGCACGACGACGAAGCGGCTCCCCTACGTTGCTCACAGCTGCGCGTGCGCGCTCCCCTGGCGCGACGTCCCCTGGCAACGGAATCACCCCGCGCACGTTCGCTGCCGAGTCGCAGCACTTGTCTGAGATGATGGACAAGTCGCGGGTGTCTGCGTCTCAGAAAGACAATAAAAAGACACCCAACGTGGCGAAGCTACAGGTTATCAGCTAACCCTAAAATTCCCTTCATACCCTATGTGGCTCGTGGGAACCTCTAGCGTTTTTCACGCGGCTGACGAAGTGGCGTGTCTTGAATACAGGCAACCATTGCTTCGCAGGAGCTTCGTCTGAAGGGTCAGACGGAGACGATCCACGCGCTGGAGCGAGCGGTGAAGGCGAAAGAGACGGCAATCAAGGTGCTCGAGTCGGAGATGCACAATCGAACTGACGCCGTTCGCAGCGCTCAGGTAATTAATTATCCCTGTAGTTCGCGTAAACTCGCAAGGCGGTCGGTACCCGTAAATTGACGAAACGGGGGGAGGGGGGGGGGGGGGGGGGGGGGTTCCGGTGACTGAAGTGGCTGCTGCTCCAGGCATCGGTTGTTATGGCGAGTGCGACTGCGAGACGGCTTGGGGAAGAGACGAGCAAGTCGTCGGCGCTGATGGCGTCACGGAAACGCGCGGACGAGTTGTCTGCTCGAGTGGCAATGCTTGAGAGTCAGGTTGGTTTTCATTCAGGCGTGCAGGCTATGGGTAGCTTCAGTGGCTGGCTACACGCTGACGTGAGTGTGGGGGATGGTTCTTGCAGCTGAAGGATGAAAAACGTGTGGAGGCGCGGGCAAGGGAGCGGTGTACCAGTGTGTTGACGACGCTCAAGGTTTGCGAGCTTGACCTGGTATATCGACATATGTCCGTTCAAGTGGCACGCTGCTTAAAGTGGAAGAAATGACGAGTGGTGGGGCGTGTTATGTCGGTGACGTGGGTGGTACAGGCAACGGAGGAGGAGCGAGACAATGCGGTGAAAGAACTCGAGAAGCGGAAAAAAGTGTCGGCCACTGCAGCGACGACCATCAAAGCGTTGCACAAGCAGGTTAAGAGTCTGGAGAAGACGGTCGAGAAGCAGGCGCATCTGGAAGTGGAGGTTGAACGGCTGACGGAGCGGTTGGCTGAGGTGCTCTTCCTCCCGTGGCCTCTGTCGTTTCGGGCGCTTGTCAAACGACAACTGCTTTCTGATCACTTGCCCTAAATGTGGTGCGCCGCTTTACCTTCATTTTGACAGATGGAGGCGCTACGCGAACAGAAGCGCCAGGGGGATGAAGCGAACCGATTCCATAAGGAAGAGAACGCTAGACTGTCGACTGCTGCCCAGACGGTGCGCAACGCAGATGTCGTCCTTGTGATGCGACGTTTGACGACACGAGCGTCGACTCAAAGTGTTGCAGTAGTGGATTTTTGCTGGCTCGATTGAAGTGGCGGAACATTACGAAGCTCGAACGACCTGACTGTTTTACTATGTGAATATGGTAGAGCGAGGCACGCGCGCAGGACTTGGAGCATCAGTTGGCGCGGCTGCAGGTCGACCTTTCGGAATCCAATATTCGGCTTCAGACAGCGCGCGAGGCGCAGACTGGCGCGGAGGAGGAGAAGGCCAAGATGGAACGACACGCGCGGGTGATGGAAAGTACGTGCGAGCGGCTTCGTGATCAGCTGCGAGAGCACACCGACAGAGTGCGGAAAGAGGTGTGTGTCCCGCGCAACCCTGGCGTGCTTTGCCTTTTTCGTACATGTTCCATTGTCGACATGCGTTTATTTGGGGCAATGTATCTCTCCACCCAAGGTATCGGACAAGCGGTGGCAGAATGCAAAAGAAAAGGCGCGCGAGGCGTCCCGTGGCCTGCGTCGAGGAGTGGAGAGCGAAGAGGAAACAGAAGACGACGGAGGGAGACTGTACTCGGGACGAAAGCCGTCGCCGTCTGGCTATAGTATATATTCGGAGATTACGGAGGCGACACCAGCAGCGGCTGTTCGGAGTTGGGACCAAATTGGTGTGGGGTACATCGGCCGCACCGACAGCAGCTTCACGACTCCAGCCGTACGCGGCGGATCGCGTTGGGCACCAGACAACGAGACGAGCGCGGCCAGGCTATCGGAGGAGACGCAGCCTAGCGTCAGCGAAATTCAACCTGATAATAACGAGACATTTTCCGAAGCGGATGATCTACCGGGGTCGGCTAGCCGGCGACTGGACGAACTGAGGAACAGGTAAGCGTCATTTCCGCTGCTCTGCACACCTGTCAAAGCTTTTGCGAAAAGAATGTACTGTAGGCCCCAAAAATGGTGAGAATGAGCAGATGGAAACGTTAGCGATAGATAACGCGACCACATCACTTCATCTGTGCACGGTAACGAGAGAAATTGCAGATACGAACCGTCGGAAATCCGAAAAACTCCGTGAAAAGCGTTTTCGCGAGTAGTTTCATATCACTCGCTTTCCTTATATTTCCGAGAGGGCTTTCCGCAATTGCCTTGTCTTGACAGAGTCTCGTGAAACTTTGTTCGACAGATACTCCAAGCTGAAGGAGAAACTGGCCACTGGCTGAGGCGGCGTGTAACGCCAGCGATGGTGCAACGGGACGAAGAAACTATTCACACCACCGAAGCGGAACGAGAAAGGTGGTTTAATTACAATTTATGTCAAATTAAATTTATTTTTATCGAAACCAAGAGCTTTCCTGACTTTCGCGCGGTACAACTGAGTTCGCTCGTCCCCCATTCCGATTGCGTCTGCGCCTACCTACCTACTGCAACCCGCCTACTTCACTACAACGAGACGACATGCCTTACCCCCCTCCTCCCTTCAAAAAAATTTATCAGATTCCCCCAAAAATGTTTCGAAATGACCATCGTTATGGTAATCACCAGCATTTTCAAACTCAGCAACAACAAGACTTGCCCTCGCCACAAAACTGTTGGATATCCACTAGATTGATTCGCGATAGCCAGGCAGTGGCTGTAAGCGCCCAGATTCTTACTCAGCGTGCGCCGCCTCCTCCTCACAGCCCAACTGCGCAGAGAGGGTGGAAGCGATGATGAGCGCGGCACCCAGCCACCCAAGCGCCCCCCATCGCTCCCCCAGGCTAAACCAAGCGATGCCAGCTCCCAACAGTGGCTCCATCGTGTACACGATCGCGCAGTCGGATGCCTCCACGTCCTTCAGCGCCGCGAGCTCCAGCCAAATAGTCAGCGCGGTGGTGGCCAGACCTGTGTACATCACACTGCCTGCTAGCACCGCAAGCGGGAGGTGCATCCCCAGCAATGTCCCACGCAGGCTCCCCAAATGCTCGGCCATATCGAGTGCCTCGTGCGGGTGCGCCCCCACCGCGGATGCCGCTGACATGAGCGATAGCACAACCATAATGATCGCCATCATCGGCATCTGACTCTCCTTGGGAAGCTGCCGTGCGTGCGACTCCGTTCGGTAGATTTGGATGGCGAACAGAAAGGCAGACACCATGGCCCAGATGTCGCCGCCGTTGAATTCGCCGCAACCGCCCGACTCGAGAAGGCTGACGCCCAGAAAGGCACCAACGGCGGCCATGGCTGTGCGTGGTCGGATCCCACGGCCATCCAAGCATGAGAGCAGTGGCACCACCAGCACCTACCCACCCGCCATTCGCCACCATTCTTAGCTTTAAGTTCAAATAGATGCAGTGTCAACACAAGTCGATTTACCCAATACATAAATTTCACATTAAAAAAAGACCTAAAAATTGTCGCTGAAATCAAGGAATAAAAGATTTGCGACATCAGAACTTTGACAAGAAACACATTTCTACCACCAGAACAACGTTAATTGGAGATGGATTGTATCAACGAGTCCGCGCCGGTGCAATGCTTGTTCACAGCCATTTTTACCAGATAGACATGCTTTATTCATTAATATAGGGTAACAACGCGGCACTGGCTGAAAACGGTGGGTAGTTCAAGGTAGAATCTTTTAAACGAATCAAGAAGGTGCATTCCGCGTGGCCTTAAACATCGCTTTACACGTAGCTGGTAACCAATAGGATTTCAGTGACCAACTGCGGACACAATTGAAGCTTCAGCAATAATAATACAAATAATGTGGTCGCAAGTGAATGTAATTTTATAATCAAATGCACATCCCCGACTTAGGACGAGCTCTGTCGATGGGATCCAGTCAACTGACAAGGCTGATAATTGCGAATAATAAATGATTATGTGAACCTGGGCCGCTGTGGAAGGGGGGGGGGAGTGGACATACCGTTACTGTCGAAAGGAAAGCAGCCTTCGAGGCAAGGGTGTCAGACAGCGCAATCGCCTGTGCTTGATAGGCAATAAAGCTCCAAAATCCTAGCTCCATTCCCGCGTTGCGAACCTGTTGGGCCGCCGGCAAAGTTCAGCGCATGAAACTACCACGTCGGGTGTGATAAATATTGTGAGGTAGTGAACTGAATTGCGTTGAAATACAATTTCTTTAATATCAGACAATGGGCAACAGATGTTGGGGAAGGAAAAAAACAGAAGAAAAACAATGAGGGTGGATATCGAACCTTGGTATCCTTCAGGCCCTTAAGCAACCAGGGAAGGAATGGAACTGCCGCTATGCCAAAGCGGAGTCCGGCAAAGGTTTCGGGGTCCACAAGGTCTCCGCCCATTTTCACCACAGACCTTTCAACAAACAGCCCCCGCGCATTAGCCAAGAGCGACAGCTGCTGCCTTAAACGTCAAATTTGACTGATGTTAAATAAGTGTGCAACGTCATGCACTAATATATCGCATCTGTCTGTGACATATGCCGAACAAAAAAGAAATGGAAACGAGAAAACAGTCGGGACAGGTGGCGGCAGCGTTCGGGCGCCTCACCAGTTGGTTGCGTACAATAGCACCAACATGTTCAGCATAATCAGCCCCTTCCCACGCGGCGTATTAACCAGGCACTCATACGCCCGTCGAATGGGCCCGCCGGCTTTCTTCGTCTCGTGTGCCGCGTCTCTCTGCCCCAGCAGCACTTCCCCGACGGAGGCAAGAGCTTCGAACACGAACGGCGGCGGGGAAGACAGAACGTTGACCTCAAGTGACAGGGCCGCAAGAACGGGCGAGGTGTCGGCTTCTAACGTCCCACTGGACGTCGCTGGCATAGCAACAGCCAACGGCCTAACACTCCGCAGGCCACGTGGTAGATCGCGACGGCGGAGAGTCGGCGCGAGTAGCGTCGTCGAGGATCTGCCTGGCGCGTTTCGGAGTTTCCCATAATTCGACGCAGACGGGACTCGGAACGTGCATCGCTGTAACGACGCCGCCATATTGAGCACAAACGCCACTAAACGCCCGCTTCGAAGATTCTGGCTCTTTCCGCTTCCGTGGTAGTAGAATATTGCAAGGGGCTTTGACTCTTCGAAGATACACGGGGAGTGCAGGGGTGTCGGAGCGTCTTAAAGTGGCAGCAAACGCTCGTCGACCTGTTCCGATATATCGGCCTTGCTGGACAGTACACCTCAGCGGCGGCAGCTCAGGCCGCTGGCCTCCTGGGCGTAAAATTGTATATTCGTACATGTTTGAAACGCGGAGCGTGCTGTATATTGTGGTACGTTGACGATTTTTCGTAGTAACTGCCGCGGAAGCACATCATCTGGTAGTGATCGCTACTGGGCAAGACTCCGGCCATCATTATCTGAATCATGTGCCATGCGTCACGCCAACTGGCACGCGCGCTCGTGCGCCCGCTTGACTCCAACCATAGTCCAACCGCGTGACTACAAACCTAGCTTGTACAGAGATATATGACTGTGCGATAGACAGATATTACTAACGAACATTATATTTTTTTAAACCTTACAAGAAAAATATTTTTTGGGGGGACGATGTGCGACGTGAATTCATGCAACGTCTTTGTGCTGCTCTTCATGGCACTCTGGGTTCCTATCTCCGCGACGCTTTTCAGGAGGGCAGTGCTGACCCTGTGGCATGCCTTCCTGTTCCTCGGGCTTAGGTTTTTTCCTCTTTTCTTCTTTTTGCTTGGTGGCCTCCACTGCTTTTTCTTGTAAGAAATTGGTAATCACCTTAGAGGAAAAAGCAGCCGAAACCAACAATCAAAAAGGGAAATAACACAAGGAGGAAAAACTCACATGCCTAAGCCCAAGGAAGAGGGAGACATGTCACAGCATCGGCACTACACTCCTGCAAAGCATCGCGAAAATAGGAGCCCAAAGTACCATGAAGAGCGGCAGAGAGACGTTGCAAGAATTCCCGTCGCACATCCCCCCAAAACCGTCGAAAGGGAACATATGTAGATCTACGAACGAAATATTGCATGCGGACGTGAATATAAGAACGGATTGTACAAGAGTCCGCAACACCCATGCCAAGGAAGCGACGCACTACCACCCGCACAAGCCGTTGTCCGCGTGAGCGTCATGGACGGCGAGAAAAAACCTTTCGGAGCCAAGAGGCCAACAACTTTCCCACGCACAACTGTTTGGAGGCGGCTTCCTGCTTGGCCAACTCTTTCAAAAATGCCGTGGCGTGGCCGTCGAGAGCACCAAATTCCGTATTTACAAAGGGAATGAAGCGGATGTCGAGGTGAATCTTCACCCCCTCCCATTACTTCTCGAACTTGGTCTTCTCAGCACGGCATAGGGCAACATCGGGAAACGGGGGGCTAGAAACGCCAAACAAACCGGAAACTACGGCGTCAATAACAAGTTTTGAGCCTCGGATGCCGTGGTTGTGCAAGACACCTACATCTGCATGGAGGTTATCGTTGCCGTTGGAGAGTTGAACTAACATCGTGGGGTCCATGAGAACATGGACGCCAATCCCCAAGTGCGCAACGAACATGGGAGATGATCTACGCAAGAGCCGTCGCTGACCAAGAGTGAGCGGTATCGAACGAAGCGTCTCCGCCGCATCGAGCCAAGTGGTAACCAATGCAGTAGCCCACGCGTCATCCTACATATCGACACCCGGCGACTCGAATGCATCATGCATAGCATGAACCGAGTGATGGCAAGAAGCACAAGCAGTGGGTAGCGTAGAATGGAGAGGATGCGGGATTATGGCATATCAAAGTTGCGACAAACCGCGGCGCGGAAGACGGTGTCGTAGTGTTTATGGAAATTACCACGACCCTCGCTGATGCGGCCCGTTGTAAGCGGGTCCGACGCCAAAAACGCAAGGGTGCCGTGGTCGAGACGGAATGCAAAACGCCTAGACTCCGCGGGCGATCGCGGTTAGGAAACGTATTGGCGAAGTAAGCGAAGCGAAGCAAGTTGACGCGCTCACTCATGTCGGCTTGTAGCTTTGGAAAGATACCCGTAGCAAACCATCAAGGGACGAGGGAAAGGAATGCGAGCGAGGGCCAGCCATCAAGGGATCGAGTAACGTGTTCATTGTTTGGTTGGGTTTCAATACGTAGTCTGCGCGGGCATGTTGGAGATGGGATTAGATAGTTACACGTAGGTCGTGCCGGCCCACAAGGCGCCCGGGTGTGGAGGCAAGGTAAGTGCGAGGAGTGAGATTGCGACAGGCGAAGGCACCGGCAAGGCCGGCCGACCGCCACTAACAAGGAAATGGAGTATTGCTAATAGAACAACACTAAGTACTAAGATGATATATAGTTGCCTTGTACATAAGCACATGATAATGGGATTCCGGTGCTAACGCCCCCCTCTCAAGGTAGCCGAGGTATTGCAGTCGTCCTAGTTGTTTGGAAGAAGTCGTTATCTTGGTCGTGGGTGTCGTACTAGTAGCGCGTGTCTCGGGCCGGGTAGGCGCCGTGACAAATGCTCACATGAACGTGCTACTACCGGCGAGTTGCCGACAGAAACGGTTCCAAATGTACTGCGGAATGTACTGTTTTGACATTAAGCGGGAAAACTGTCCACGGGCGAACTAGCCAACGTATGTGAGCAACCGGCGAGGAAGGAGCAAACCCAACATGGTTGCCAATAGCGTGTAGGCACGCAAAAGCATAGACGGGCGTTGCTTGCGTTGACTCCTCCTCTTCGCCGTGGGCAAGGTCAGATCTTCGCTATGTCCGGTGAGTTGCGGCGTTGCCTCGGGAAAAAAATGATATCAGTACAAATTTAAGTATACGAGGGCCGAATTTCGCGGGTCGGTTTAAAATCCATATCCGGTTGAGACTCGAGAGCATCGGTAGGCTAAAGGCTGGGTGGGGTTAAAAGCTTGGTGAGGCGAGCGTGGCTCCGGGCGCTTTACACACACTCTTCTCATTTTTTACGCGGAAGATGGTAGGACAATCACGGACAACCAACTCGAAGGCGACGCGTTTTGTCGGCTAGACGATGAATTACAAGCGTGGCGCCGAGCGCTTTACACACGCTTTACTATTTCTTACGTGAGAGTAGGTAAGACTAGCGTGGCACCGAGCGCTTTGCACACGCTCTTATGTTGTTTAACTTTGTGGGGAGCCCATAACATGTTGGAGACGGAAACGGATAATTACACGTAGGGTCGTGCCGGCCCCGCAAGGAGGCCGGGTGAGGAGACCAAAGAAGTGAGTGGAGTGAGATAGCGGCCAGCGAAGGCACCGGCAGGGCCGGCCGACCGCCACAAATAAGGAAATAGAGTACCACGCTTACAGCATAACACTTAGTACTAAGGTGATATATGGTTGCCTTGTACATAAGCACTAGGCAACGGGATGCTAATGCTAACAAGATCAACTAAAAGGTTTTGCTCAAGAAAGTGAAGCGGATGGATGAGTTGTATATCTACTCAAGAAGAGGATCTTTGGGCTTAAGCACGCACCACACAACTGGCACATGATACTAAACCATTTTCTAATTACCCAATAATGCAAGCACCTGCGTACCGCCCCATGAGCCTATGACTACTACTCACATGCTCATATGCGTTAGATCATGTCTTAAACATCATTGCAGCCTATGTCGAGGGCATCCTCATCTGCATCACGTCCCTTGCATACATCTACGCGTTCAAAGATGTAATGGTTGGTCAATTCGACATTAAGGATTTGGGCTCATGCAAGTGACTTCTCTTGGGATTCCAATTAAACAATATTTATCACTTAAGTTGTTGACAATTTACCTAGACACTTACATCAAGGAGTTGCTACGCCGCTTCGGCATGGACATCTTCTTTTACGTGGGGGGTGGTAGGACAGGAATATGCAACTAGCTCGACGGCGAAGCGTGGTGTCGGCTAGAGGATGAATCATTAGCGTGGCGCCGAGCGCTATGCATGCGCTCAACTCTTTTTTACGTGTGAGTAGGTAAGGCTAGCGTGGCGCCGAGCGCTTTACACACGGTCTTCTCTTGAGTGTCTTGGTGGGGAGCCCATAACTTATTGGAGATGGAAACGGAAAGTTCCACGTCGTAGGTCTTGCCGGCCCCGCTAGGGGGCTGGGTATAGAGGCTAGAGTTGTGTGAGGACTGAGATGGCAGCAGGCGAAGATACCGGCAAGGTCGGGCGACAGCCACTAACAAGGGAATAGAGTACCGCTAATAACACTAAGATAAAAATTAGCATAACACTTAGTACTAAGACGACATATTGTTCCCTTGTGCATAAGCACTAGGGAACGGGATGCTAGTGATAACGGGGCCACTGTCGGGCGTTTCGGGGGAAGCATCGCTAAGACCGTGGTTATGAGGGGATCGGACTCGGCAAGAGCGTGAAAAGTACACGCGGCATCCAAGCGCGCCCACAACGAAGCGGGCTCTAACGACCACATGGGTTTGTTCTCGCCGTCTTCTTCGTTTGGTGTATTAGGCCGGCGAGACACCGTTGTAGTCATAGCCTTCGCTAGCTGTCCGTAAATTCTCGGTTCCATCGGATCATTATAGTGGGTATTCCCGCGCACACGAGCGTCTTGCGCAGTAAGAAAATGGATAGCGGAGCGCAACCAACCGACCGCTCCGACGTCCGTGGGTCTGTTGTAAGTAATACCGTATACGTATTAGTTGCAGATAGCTACTGTAAGCTACTCCAGATATGATTAGTACATGTCTAGATCGGACATACCGATAAACTGTTTGACTCGGTACTGAGCTGTCGCTAGGCTACAGCTCTCCCACTTCTGTTGTCCCGACACCACGCATGTAGGCCGGTTGTCGCCGTAACTGTTCCGTTTGCGGGACTGTGACTGTAACTACGTTTGCGTAAGTTATCTTCCACACTAACTGTGTTTGCAAGGTTCATTAGGTTATGGGCCCCCGCCAATTCAACAAGTGTGGCGTTTGTGGCAGCCTCAACCATCTCATGTCCGCCTGCACTGCCAGGGATGACGCTATCCTTAAGTGGAATCTCGCCAAGCGTAAGATGACCGTCCAAAAGTACGGCGCCGCCAGTGGCACCCCCTTTGCTCACGCTGCGCTGCTAAGCGACGTCCCTGCCGACGACGTCCCCGCCGATGACACCGACTGCCTACCCACCCTCGAAGACTGCGCTAATGACTACGATGACGACGATGTGAGTGTCCCATTCAGCTCTGTGGCATTCTCCTCTTCCCTCGCCCCGGGTCGTAACATGTCACAGTTTTGGGTCGTTGATTCCGCATGCTCGATTAACCTCACCGCATTTCGAGATGACTTCGTGAAATTCACGCCCCCCTCCGCTCCCTCTCGCGTGGGCGGTGTCGGCGTTGACGTTAAGGGCAATGGCTCAGTGCGGACTTCTATGATACTTGCCTCTTGCCAACTCATTCACCGCACTGTGTATGCACTCACCCCTGACCTATCATCTCGCTCCGCTCATCGTATCGGCAGACTACTTAGTGTCAGCTGGATGCAAACTCACAGCGGATGTGAATTCGTCTTCCCCTCCAACTCTGACACTAGTTTGCTTTTGGTACCCACATGCATGGGTGTGCTAGAACCGTCCGGAAACGGTCTCTACCTCCTTCCCCACCAGCCGGACCTCCCTTCAAGCCCATCCGCACCGGCGGAACTTGACGCCTCACCTCAAGTTGCCCTTACTGCCCAGTGTGATCCCGTCATGTGGCACCGTCGGTTTGCCCACCTCAACATGCAAAGCCTTCAGGCCCAGCATAATCACGGTGTCCCGACTAGCCCTGTGTTAGCTAGCATTGTAAACAAAATGTCTTGCGACTCTTGCTTACTTCACAAAGCCACAGCTGCACCACGCAACACAACCGCCTGCGCGAAGCCATCCCACCCCCTCCTCAACTTGTCCGCTGACCTCTGGGGCCCGGTCAATGTCCCCTCCCCACATGGCCTCCGCTACTGCTTGCTCGTCATCGACCACCACACCAACTACATGTGGGTGCGGTTCCTTAAGTCTAAAGACGACGCATGTTCGGAATTGGAAACCATCCTCTTGGACATAAAACACTTACATGCCCGCCATCACTCCCAGACGGGCGCGTTCGCCCCGGTCCTCAAGTTTGACTCCGACTCTGTGTTTGAAGCTGCTGTCACTCGCCGGATGTGCGCACACCTCGGCGTCGGGGGGCAGTTCTCTGCCCCATACGCCCACCACATGCTCGGCAAGGCCGAACGTCCTTGGCGCACTATCCGGGACAATGCATCGGCGATGCTCCACAACATGGCCGTTCCCAAATCCATGTGGTCGTGCGCTGTCAGCACTGTTGTGTACCTTCGCAACCGCACGTACAGTCGCTCGGTCGGACCTAATGGGGGCGTCCCCCTCACACTCCTTACGTCGTCGGTGCCCGACGCCTCCAAGTTCCGCGTCTTCGGCTGCGCCGTTTTCGCCAAGGTCCCCGACAAACAACGTCGGAAACTCAGTGAAAAAGCATTTCGCGGCGTCATGGTGGGCTATCCCCCTGACGCACCCGGGTATCGTGTCTACAATCCGGAAACGCGTCGCATCACCACTTCCGTACATGTTGTCTTTCAGGAAGACACCCCAGGCTTCGACACACAACCCTCCGTCGACTCGGCCATCACCGACTCTTCGGAAGACGTACCCGCAGACTCACCCCTATCCCACCCCATTGACCTCACATTACCCACACCCCTACCCCCCCCGGCAGCCCCTCGCCATGCTCGGCTCCGCTCCCACCCCATTCGCTACGGCGATATGGTTGCCCACCTGTCCGACTACCCACCGACCCTCGTAACGGCGTGTTGTGATCCTGAACAAGGAACAGCTCAAGAGGACATATTTGAGCACCCTCACGTCCCCGACCTTGTCATGGGTCCCCCACACACACCTGCCGGCAGGTCCTCTACTGCCGTCGCCCTCCTCTCCGCCCGAGAGTGTGTGGAACCAAAATCCTACCGGGCTGCGCTGGACAGCGCCCAAGCCCCCCAATGGCAAGCCGCTATGCAACATGAGTATTCCTCCCTCATCAACAACGGCACGTGGGACCTTGTGGACCTCCCCCCCGGCCGCATGGTCGTTAACAACATGTGGATCTTCAAAGTCAAGTCGGATACCACCGGCGACGTCTCCCGCTTCAAAGCGCGGTTCGTCGCCAAGGGGTGCAGTCAACGCGCTGGACTAGACTACACGGAGACCTTCTCCCCGGTCATCCGCATGGCCAGCCTGCGTCTCTTCCTAACCATCGCAGCCGCCCGCGACCTTGAACTCTGCCAGCTTGACATCGACACAGCGTTTCTCTACGCCCCCATCCGGGAGGATGTGTACATCCGCCAGCAGGGACTGGATCCGGATCCTACGGCTCCGCGAATCCCCGAGACTACTCGGGTTCGGACTCGGTCTCGTGGGTCCGGACCCTAGAATCAAAGGTAATCGCGGGATCCGGACCTTAGAATCACAGGTAATCGCTGGATCCGAACCCTAGGTCCGGTAGGTAATCGCGGGATCCGAACCCTAGAATCACATGTAATCGTTGGATCCGGTACCAGTTATTGTAAGTAATCGTAGGATCCGGTACCAGTTATTGTAAGTAATCGTAGGATCCGGTACCAGTTATTGTAAGTAATCGTTGGATCCGGTATTCATCGTACTTTAATGGATCCGCGGTAATCGCGAGTACCTCATCCTCGCAAAACGATGTGGAATCGCGATACCCAATCAGTACTCACGATTCCGAGTATCTCATGATTATGTGGTGGCCCGAAGTGACACGCTGTTCTTTTGGGAGGTATTTGGCAATGCAAATCTGCTGAGGTGTATGTCTAGGATTGGCTCAATAGCCCTCATTGTTGTCATTCCGCAGCCTTGAATCGATTGTAGCCCACCCAAGGGCAAGTTAAACGGTTCGTACGCGCTTGAAATCCACCATAATCTGCCCGTCCACATCCAACTCCTATCATAGATAGCAACAATGGCGGGGCAAGCGGGAAGTAGTAGACCGTCTAGATTAGGGAAGAGCTTGTCATTGACGGCTATCCAACGTACATAAGAGGAGCTTGATGGGAATTCAGATAGGGTGTTCAGGATACCTCAGTCAAAATCGATTGTATGGGATCCAAGCATGAGCAGGCGCATAGAACTAGTAGAGATGTAAAAATTGAATTTGCAATACAAATTTCCCCCCAAATGCGCAATTTGTATCAATTTGCATGAGTACTTCGAGTACTTGTTGGAATCGCGAACCCAACGAATCCAACGGAACCAAAAATTTAGAACTACTCATGTACTCGGTTCCGGAGCCGAAAGCACAGGTACTCGCTGGATCCGAACCCTAGAATCACAGGTAATCGCTGGATCCGAACCCTAGAATCACAGGTAATCGCGGGATCCGGACCCTAGAATCACATGTAATCGCGGGGTCCGAACCCTAGAATCACAGGTAATCGCGGGATCCGAACCCTAGAATCACAGGTAATCGCGGGATCCGGATCCCTTTTTTAGAGGTACGCACTAGTTCCGGATCCTAAAAAATCAAGTACTCATGGATCCGAACCCAACAAAAAAATGGCGGATCCAGTCCTTGTCCGCCAGCCCCTCGGCTTCACCGATGGAACGTCCAAGGTTTGTCACCTCAAGCGTTGCCTCTTCGGCCTTAAGCAGTCCCCCGCGAGTTCAACATGCTACTTCGTGCATGGCTCGTCGACCATGGATGGCAACAATGCGTCTCCGACCCGTGCATCTACATCTTCCGCACCGGCCACGTCTTCGCCATGATCGCCCTGTACGTCGATGACATTCCCGCGGCCTGCAATGATGCCACTTGGCTCGCATCGTTCAAAGCCCAACTCGGAGCACGGTTCAAGATCAAGGACCTAGGCGACCTCTCCCAACTCCTCGGCATGCATATTACCCGCGATCGCTCCACGCGCACAATCTCGCTGGACCAGTCCAAGTACATGCGCGACATCCTCGCCAAGTACGGCATGTCCGACTCTAAGCCGTCGTCACTTCCGATGGACCCGGGCTTTCTCGCCGGCCTCGCACACTTGAATTCGCCCTCTCTCACAGGGGTGGCCAAGGACGTCTACCCCCGCCTCTTGGGCAGCCTCCAGTACGCAGCCGTTTGTACACGCCCCGATGTCTCCACGGCGTTGAGCATCCTCGGCTCTGCCCAAGCCTCACCCACCGAGGCACACTTGCAGGCTCTGAAAAAGGTCCTCCGCTACCTCCATGGCACCATCGACATGCGCATGACGTTGGGGGGGGGGGCCTGGACCACAGCCTCCAACTCACATGCTTTGCCGACGCTGATTGGGCCAACGATAGCAGCACCCGCAAGTCTCGCTCAGGCTATCTCTTCACCCTCGGACGCGGGCCAGTCAGTTACAAGTCCAAACAACACACTTGTGTGGCTCAATCCACGTGTGAAGCCGAGTACTACTCTGCGGCTGACGCCACTAAGGAGGGACTCCACCTCCGACAACTCATGGGGGAAATCTTCAACTCCCCCATCACCGAAACCACCACCATCTGGGAGGACAACCAAAGCACCATTGCATACTCCCAGAATGCCTTGGTCAGCGAGAAGACTAAGCACATCGGTCTGAAGTGGCACTTCCTCAAAGACCACGTGGAGCAGGGGACCATCAAGTTGAGGTACCTCCCCACTGGTCTGATGGTGGCTGACATGCTCACCAAACCCCTCCCATGACCTGCACTAGCAAGACACCGAAGTGCGATCCTTGGAGGACAAGACCCAATGCAACGCTTCATCCCGTAGCTACCTTAAGGGAAAGTGTTGTAAGTAATACCGTATACGTATTAGTTGCAGATAGCTACTGTAAGCTACTCTAGATATGATTAGTACATGTCTAGATCGGACATACCGATAAATTGTTTGACTCGGTACAGAGTTGTCGCTAGGCTACAGCTCTCCCACTTCTGTTGTCCCGACACCACGCATGTAGGCTGGTTGTCGCCGTAACTGTTCCGTTTGCGGGACTGTGACTGTAACTACGTTTGCGTAAGTTATCTTCCACACTAACTGTGTTTGCATGGTTCAATAGGGTCGCATCCGCCTTGGCATCCAAGTCCCCCAACCCCATGCCTCCAAAACGTATGGGAAGACACATCTTGGAACGAGTGTTGCGGGGTAGGCTAGCTGCGGGAAGGCCCAATATATCAGCCGCCACAACAAGAGTGGCAGTATCAACGCGCTCGAGTGTCGAAGTTACATAACTAAGCATGTTGTGTATGATGCATATTGAGATTGAGATTATTGAATTGTGAGGGAAACAAGGAAGCGTATTATGAATGTTGCTGCCTCTTGGGTACATCAGAATATTTCTTATGCACAGCAAGCACATTCTAGTGTGTCAGCTTTATGAAGACAATGCCCTTGCATGGCTGTGTCGTCGATGGGGAAACTGAGAGGGCTTTGTCGGCCCCCTCCGAGGAAGAATTTTGAGCTCCCTTGGGGAATGTGGAGCTAAACGTGTTTAGATAATTGGTGTCTGTTCAAATCTCATATTGAGTTCTGAACAATTACTATAATATGCTACTTATTCACTTTCACATCAGTCCAGTACATTAACCACTAATTCCGTAGCAATTAGTGCAAGTATTCATTCAGTGACTTCAACACTCCCCCTGACCGAGGAGCAAATAACGACTAGCACGGAGACCAGAAAATTAATCGATTGAGCAACACATATATGATAAAATTTTCAAACTGTGGATTATTGATAGGCTTGTTAAAGGTTTTGGCGAGCATCTTGTTACTGGAAACATTATAGATTCTGACTTGACTAGTCTTGTGAGCATCTCGCACAAATTTAAACCGCATTTCAAGGTGCTTTGTCCGGCTGGAAGTGCTGTCGGTGATGGCAATAAAAATGCGGACTTGATTGTTCTCGCCAATGGGATTAGCATTGAAATTAAAATTGAAATTGTTTACAACATGTACCGTATGCGCTGGTTTACAACAATTACCGTATGCGCCGGTTGCTGTCTCTGGGCCCTCCCAACTATGCTATATAGGAAACTCACAAGTTAGGGCTAGACCGTTAACCACATAAATCCAACCTCTCCAAGAGTGTTCGGGTGTTTTACTCCCCCCCGGGGAGTGTGCGATGCGAGGTGATGACGGCGTGCAATCAGGGGCGTGCGAAGGTGCATTGTGCGGGGCCGCGGCGAGAGGTCGTGCGGGATTTGATACGGTATACAAGTAGGAGATGATGTAGCCATTGAATAGTGTGCGTGTGGAGTTGTGCAAGGATGCGAGACGTATCGAGTCCTACTTTGGAGATGAGTTTGTCAGGAGGGTCGGTGCGGAGGGTGAGGAGAGAGGTGAGACTTGTGATGGTGGATGAGTGCGGTGTGCCCGTAAGGCTCATGACGATGGGGAGGATGTCGACTTCGGCACCTTACCGGTGGCTGCTGATGGCACTTGCGAAGGGTGTGTATTTGGCACGAATCAATTGGGCAGTGTGGGAGAGGTTGTGGTCCGTGCAGTACTTCCACTCCCTTATCTGAATCTTTTTAATAGATGAGTAACGGCGGCGACCGTTTGTGTGACCGACGAATCGAGGTTCGAGGAGGCGGATAAAGTCGGGTTTGTGCGCCGGGGGTCGTAGCGCGGAGGGGGGAGAATCTCAAGGGGGGGGATGGCGGGCACGAGGTTAGGGAGTCGGGCGACAGACCTTCGTCAGCAGCAACAAGGCGGGTGGGCATGTGGTGGGGTGAGGGGGGTGACAGTCAAGAGGGGTGTGAGTGGGTGTGGTGGATGTGAATGACTTGATGGGTTTGTTACCGAAGTCTGCAGTGATGGTCTCCTATCGTCCGCCGTTGTGGCGTTCCATGAGGGAGAGTAAGAGTTGCAACGCGTAGTTGTGGCGGTCCTATCTTAGCCCAGACATGGTGGGGCAGTTACCGGCCATGTGGCCGTTGCTAGTGAATTGACCACACATGGGGCAGCGCAGGGTGGGGTTGTGTGTGAGGAGGCGGGTGTTGTGGACTCCCCACATGAGTACTTGCTTATGGGTGAATTGGATGTTGGTGAGTGTTGTGTGTTTCTTGTGGAAAATGAAGTCGGCGCCGTCCTCCGCGGCGCGGGCGAGGAGGGCACCGTGTTTGGATGTTTGTGAGAGGGGTGTGTGAGTGTGTTTGGTGCTGTGGGTGTGAGCGTCAGTTTTGAGGTTTGTGTATATGTAGGGTATGGGTTCCCCTAGGGATTGTGGAATGAGGGTGTTTGGCCAGGTCCTGTGGCCTAACGATGCGTCTTATCATGTGGTGTATGTTGTGTCATGTGGGTGGGGATTAGCATCTTCATGGGGAAACCCATGTTCTCCAAACATTTGGCGCAAGAAAATCGATTCCTGAACTACAAGGTTGAGCGCTTGATATTCAGCTTTATCAGTGGAAAGTGTGACCAATGACTTGAGGCGTGAGAAGGCACTCACAACACCAACACGGAGAGAGAAGATAAAACCGCTTGTAGCTCAACAGCCACTCTGGTAAGTGGTTGGATAACTGGCATCACTGAAGCCATCGAGTCGCAAGTCGTCACCACCGTAGGTAATGTCAAAATTTGTTGTTCATTGAAGATAGCGCAAACATGTCTTCGCATGCTCCATGCGAGCACACATGGGTTTGGACATAAACCTACACAACCGATTGACTATATAAGTGATGTATGGGCGAGTGGCTCCTTATGCATACAATACGGCGCCAACCATGTTTCGATAGTGAGAGGCACCGATGTCTTCAAGCAGTGTTGAGTCTCGAGGGTCATTGGCTGAGGTTGGTGTTGTTGCTTTTTTGCAGGGTTCCATGCCGAAGCTACGTAGCAACTCCTTGATATAAGTGCCTTGCTGAATTGTCATTAACTTAGATGATAAATCTAGTTGAACTGGCATCCCGAAAGAAGTCACTTGCATGAACCCAAATCCTTAATGTCGAATTGATCAACCAGTGCAATTTTGAACGCAGAGATCCATGCAAGGGACGTGTCGCAGATGAGGATGTCATCGACATAGAGTGCAATAATGCTTAAGACATTATCTGACGCATCATGAGCATGTGAGCGGTAGACATAGGCTCCTAGGTCGGTACGCACGTGCTTGCACTATTGGGTAATTAGAAACTAAGTTAGCATCATGTGCCATTTGTGTGGTGTTTGCTTTAGCCCAAAGATCCTCTTCTTGAGTAGATATGCAACGACTTGCTCACTTGCTTCACCTTGTTGAGCAAAACCTTCTGGCTTATCATGTTAGCATTAGCATCCCGTTCCCTAGTGCTTATGTACAAGGCAGCTATCTATCATCTTAGTACTAGGTGTTATGCTATAACCGCGGTACTCTATTTTCATGTTAGCGGCGGTCGGCCGGCCCTGCCGGTGCCTTCGCTGGCCGCTATCTCACTCCACTCACTTCTCTAGTCTCCACACATGCCCCCCTTGTCGGGCCGGTACGACCCTACGTGTAATTATCCGTTTCCACCTCCAACATGTTATGCTCCCCTCAAAGTTAAACAAGAGAAGAGCGTGTGTAAAGTGCTCGGCGCCACGCTAGGCCTATCTACTCCCACGTAAGAAATAGTGGAGCGTGTGTAAAGCGCTCGGCGCCACGCTTGCAATTCAGCGTCCAACCGACACCACGAATCGCCTTCGAGTTGGTTGTTCGTGATTGTCCTACCAGCATCTCCCACGTAAAAAATGAGTGTGTGTAAAGCGCCCGGCGCCACGCTCGCCCCACCTAACTTTCAACCTCACCCAGCCTTTAGCTTACCGATGCTCTCGACCGGATATGGGTTTTAAATCGACCCGTGAAAACTCGTCTCGCGTATACTTTAATTTGTACTGATATTGTTTTTTTTCCCGAGGCAATGCCGCAACTCACCGGACATAGCGAGGACCTAACCTTGCCCATGGCGAAGGGGAGGAGTCAACGCGAGAAGCGCCCGTCTATGCTTTTGAGTGCCTACACGCTCTTGACATCCCTGTTGGGTTTGCTCCTTCCTCGCCGGTCGCTCACATGCGTCGGCTAGTTCGCCCGTGGACAGTTTTCCCGCTTAATGTTAGAACAGTATATTCCGCAGTATATTTGGAACCGTTTCTGTCGGCAACTCGCCGGTAGTAGCACGTTCATGTGAGCATTTGTCGCGACACCTACCCGGCCCGATACACGCGCTACTAGCACGACACCTACGACCAAGATGACGACTTCCTCGAGACAAGCTAGGACGGCAATACCTCGGCTACTTTGAGGGGGGGTGTTAACACTGGAATCCCGTTGCTTGGTGCTAATGAACAAGGCATTATATATCATCTTACTACTTAGTGTTATGCTAGTAGCGGTATTTTATTTTCCAGTTAGTGGCGGTCGGCCGGCCTTTATGGTGCCTTCGCCTGCCGCCATCTCACTCTTCACACTTATCTTGTCTCCACACCCGGCACAACCCCCTGTGGGGCCGGCACGACCTACGTGTAACTCTTTATTTCCACCTCCAACAAATCCATATATATATATATATATATATATATATATATATATATATCTTCGTCAAGGTCGGCGTAGAGGAACGCACAGTCGACATGCACCCCTTTGCGAACATGTCTTTGTTCGCAGTTTAGGTCCAGTATGACCAAAAGGGAGAAGATTACTCTTAGGGTGGTTAACTTGACGGTAGGCGTGAATGTCTCGCTGAAGTCTAGCTCATATATCTGCGAGAAGCCCTTTCCACAGTCCACACAAGCGTGCCTTGTAGCAAGCAATGCTCCCATTTGCTTGCCACTTGGTTTTGAAGCCCCTACAAGTAGGTCAACCACCTACCATATTTTCCGCCCAATAAGAGAGGCATATTCCGACTGAATGGCTACAAGACACTCGGTAGCATCACGTGAGCTGATAGCCTCCTTGTATGACTGTGGGTCTCCGGGAGATTCGTTAGCGGGTAGAGATGTTGGGGGCTGGGATCCATGGGCAAGAAAAACGTTTTCAGCAGCGGGGAGTCTCATGCTGGGTTTGATAGTGCGGCTTGGTATGGGTTTTGATGGAATCGTTGCTATAGGGTGCGCTGTTGGCGGTTGAACGTCCATCGGTTGCGTTGTTTGTGTGCTAGCAATTAGTTTAGCGAAAGGGAGTGAGTGTTGTCATGAGGGATGCTCGTGAGCCGCAGGTGTGGTCCTCGGTGTCACAGCAAGGGAGGACGTGTGGTGTTGCACTTCGTCATGAGAGGAGTCACTGTCAGAGTGGTCATTTGGGATCTCTTCATGAGGTGCGGCTACTTTGGCTGAATGGATGTTGGCGGTAGGCTTGGTTGAGGGGCCTGAGACTGAGGGCGCACACCCTCTTAAATGGATGCAAGCCATTCATCGGGTAGCTCGGTATCAAAGCGGCCATCTAAGGCGATCAACCTCGTGCCAAGCGACGCTGCGATTGACAAGGACGACTCGAGTATTTGGCATCCACACCAACCAAGCAATAGATTGAGGTGAGTATCCTACAAAAATGCCCTCCCCATTTGAAGCGGTAATCTTCGAGCGATTGGCTCATCCCGTCAACGGAGGATCATGTTGGCGACCCGGCGCGTTGCCAAGGACCGCTTAAAAGTCGGTTTCCTTATTGTGAATGTACACTATGTGTATCGCTATGTCACGGGCCGATGGGTGCTTCGTGCAATCTTCGCGGCATACATCTTACTTGCGCGACTCCCTCCGCGCGCGAGTGGGTTGGATGCCACGGTGAGCATTGGACCAAGGCTACCCCGGCGAACGCGATGTGGACGTGTACGAGAATACAATCCTGTGATAGCCGCCGGTGTTCCGGGCGCGGACTAGTACACAAAGCACATTTCCGATATATGGCGTCGCCATGATTTGATCTCGTGAATAGGGCCCATAACTTGTCGAAGCGACGGAACTAAGTTGGTTGTGTGCATGATGCATATTGAGGTTGGGACTGTTCAATCGCGAGGGAAACAAGGAAGCGTTTTACATATATTGTTGCCTCTTAGGTAGAGCCGGATATTTCTCATGCACAGCAAGCACATTCTAGAATATTCCACTCTTCCCATAAAGTCCGTTACTAGTGAAATAGGGCCTTTCGCGTAGGGCGGGTGTTTATCATGCAGGGTTTCTAGGGTTTAACTGTACTTTAGCTCGTTGAAAAGGCGGGCCGAAACTTGTGTTGACGGTGAAGTAAAGGGGGAAGCGGGGCACAAATGGGGCCCGTCACGGCTACGAACTGACGTATTAGGGTTTGCGGGTCAACCCCGATTTCGGGGCATACCATGATTCGGGCGCCCCGGAATTCGGATTTTCCACACTCTGGCTCGTGAAAACTCCCGAAATCGGCGACACGACACGCGATTCTTATGGTCCCAGCATGCTGTCCGCAAACATGGGAGCACGTGGGTGTGATGGCATGTGCTGTTAAGATGCTTGACGTGGGTGGGATAGGGGCCGGAAACCCACAGCTTGAGAGGCTTAAAAAAGCCTAACTTTGCCGTACGGTGTCCGATTCGAGCAAACCAAGTTGCAAATGGAAGCCCTTCCCCCAAGTACATATTAGTCTTCGCGTCAAGTTTACGCCTACCGGCCGGTTTTCGCGTCAAATCCGCCGTCCGATGCCATCCAGCCCCTCGTACAGCCAACTAAAGTTTTTAGGGTTTCAAAATCTGCCACATTCGCGCGGGGCTAGCAACCCTTGGACAGGTGGTACCCGCACACCCGCTCCACCAATACGCTCAAGAATCAGCGCTCTATATTTCGTCTATTCACGGCGTCACCCATTTCATGCCCCATGTTGGCATGGTGCCGTGCCATTTGCCGCATGCCAAACCAAGGCCCGGGCTAGGGTACTTTGAAAGCTCCCCGCCATATTTCACGCCCGGCGGTGCGAAAGCTTGAAAGGCCAGCGATCCGCGCGCTAGGGTGCTTACACTCCAAGTCAACCGTCCCTCAAGCCCAATAGGTCCCTAGCCCGTGCTCCTTGGCTGTATTTTCGGGCACTTGGCAAGAAAACCTAGTGCACACGATATGCCATTCCCGGTATTGCCGCCTTGTAGGCGGCCGGGCGCAACACACTCGGCGGATACTCGTGCAATTGTGCAAACATGCTGAAAGCCAAATTTCGAGTAGTCTCCCGGCTTATCGCGACACTACGTGCACCGAGCCACGCATAGAGGCGTGCATAACCTGCACATCCACAAATTTCGGCCTGCAAAATTTCGGCCGCAAATCCAACGTGTGTGCCCACAATAATCGGAGCGTGCCGATAGAGGTGCTCACGTCAGTGAACAACGCGCCGTGGTGTGTTGTTCGAAAGTCATTACTCTATCCCCCAATCGAATTGCATGGCCATCGCGGCTGTGCGTGGCGGGTAAATAAATGCGTGCCGCTAGTAACGGACTTTATGGGAAGAGTGTAGTTTATGATGACAATGCCCTTGCAAGGCTGTGGTGTTGATGGAGAAACTGAGAGGGCTTTGTCGGCCATTTCTGAGGAAGAATTTTTAGCAATGTTGGGGAATGTGGAGCTGGACGTGTTTAGATGAATTGTGTTTGTTTATATTTCATATTGAGTTTTGAACAATTATTATAATAAGCTACTTATTCACTTCCACATCCGTCCAATACATCAACCACTAATTTCGCATAATTAGTGTCAGTATTCATTCATTTACTTCATCAAGTTCACGACGGTGTCACCGTGGCCCTCGCCCCGGCCAAGACCGCGGGGGACCGTATGGGCAAAGTGTCCGAAGCGCCGTTTGCAATGTTGATGGATACGAAACGCAATGTGAGAATACAAGTGAGCGACCACACCCGTTATGCGCTCACCATAGGCCTCGTGCTTGCTTAAGGCCACTTCGAACACGTCACGAGCAAAATTGGATGTACCCATTGCCCCTCCCAAACACGTTCGTTTCTTGCGTGGAGACATGTATGTCTATTGTTAGCCTCGGTCACTATTAAGTTAGAGCACTAGTGACCGTTTTCAAACCCCATTTAATATCAAGAATTTGCTTACTGCTGGTTTTTTATAATAAGACTTAGATTATGGGCATTCCTCACAATAAGGGGCGTCGCAGAAAAAGGAGCCCATCTAAAATTATTGTCGTATCTTGCGGCGTTGCATTTGAAATCTGATCCTGATGGTGAGTCTCTAGCCGTTTGTTTAGCAGTTTCTTACAAAAAACAGCCGACATGCGTCCCAAGCATGTCCCCTACCTTTCAAAAGGCGTCACTATCACCACACGAGCCACCTATTTCGTTGAGTGTGGTATACCAACATGGTTTGTGGCCCCTTTCAGGGTTGATGCGGCTACCGCGGGTACTAGGCGTAGTACATAAGCGAGTACGTCGGGAGCGGGACGCGCGCGATGAGGATAGTGACATCCTAACCGCCCCCGAAGGAGAGCTAGAGCTAGCCGGTGAGACCCTTTTGCGTCTTGATATTCATCTTGATAACGCCTATGATTATTAGGAACATGTTGCGGATTGTGGTTTGGGCGTTGGTGGTAGTTCATCGCCGGACTTGACCGCTGACGATACATGGCAAGATGAGGAAATGCCGCTTGCGAGCCTCGCACCCGCGGCGGAAATTCGCTTACATCCATCGCACTTTGGTACTTCGCTTTTTCAGGTAACTAGAGACGACGAATCATACGTATACACATCCTCTAAGAAGGATGAGTATCAACAAGAGTTCACGGAAGAGATAGTTCGTGCTTGTTCTGAGCGTGGGCGCCGGCGTGGACGTGAGCGCGGGCACGGACGCGGGCGCGGCTGGAATCCTCGTACCGTGCAGGTTGGAGAAGTAGTCCTCTCCGATGACGAGGAAGTTAGTCAGCGAGTGCTCAAACGAGGAAGAAAAAGAGGAGGGAGCTAGCGGGGGTGGAGTGCTAAACGTAGGAAGGTGGTTATGGGTGTTAACGCAGGTCGAACAGGTGACCCCGCATTGCGTAGCGGCTGTGTCCGCGAGGCAGAATATAAATTACACTATTTTATTGAAAAGTAGTGTGAGCTAGAAATTTTCTAATCTGTCTTTCCCATTTTCATTGTCAAGAGCAAATGTGGGAAGTATTGGGGTATTGATTGCATGGTTGGCTGGATTGTGGCTAGCAAGAAGCCCACCAAGTGTGTTTGTGAGTCGCACACATTGTGGATTGTGACATGAGCTGCATCATCTTTATGAAGCCGTATGAGGGCTAGTAGAGCATGGCGAATGTGGAATTATGAAAAGAGTGTGGTAAGAACCCTGCCAAGGCCATGCGGTGCACGTTTGAGCAGTGGGACATCCATACTATTGCGGGATGGATGGAATGGAGAAGCGCATGAAGAGAGGCTGCATGTTTATTTGCAGCTCGGCCCAGAACCCGGATTGCTTCGTCCGCCATGTCAACGTTGCGCAACCAGTGAACAAACTTTATGAGGCGATGGTGCAAGCGCGGGTGAAACGGAAGGCAAGGAAGGCAACATTGGGTGCTAGAGGGCAAGTGGAATCGGAGTAGGTGAATGTTCAAGCGTTGGTAGCGGGGTTTAGTTGGTCATTTTCGGCGCTTGACTTGGCTATCTCTCCGTGGTTTTTTGTTTACTAACTTGGTAACACTTCAACAATTCTTCATGACTCAACAATAGTCAAAACATGTTTTAATATGCACAAGGATGCTGTTTGACTATTTTGCTGTGGTTTAGCCCCTCATGTTGTACTTTTAGGGTAATTAAATATGCGCTAAGTATAAAATTACAACTTTGAACCCCTGTGACTTTGTACTTCAATCCATCATCTGGCCATTGAGATGACATATTCTCCATTCAAACTTTCAGTGTCGTCGGGTTGCACATTGTATTAGCTTTGCGATGATGGCCCTTATTTTATTTGTAAAATTGAGTCATCGGCCATGCAGTTGTGAAAGAAACGTCATCTGAGGTTTGGAGGGCAAAAAACGTCAAAGATTTCGTTGAACACCCTCGTATTGTACACTCTGAAAAACCATGTGAACAAACGCTTTTCCTGTCAAACTTGTTCCTTTAGCAAGTTTCAGCTATAAATAACATGTTATGAAAAGTGTACATAAACCCATATATACATAGCAATTAGATATACATCCTAATATATTGATTTGCTAAAATGTGTGTGTGTGTGTGTGTGTGTGTGTGTGTGTGTGTGTGTGTGTGTGTGTGTGTGTGTGTGTGTGTGGTGTGTGTGTGTGTGTGTGTGTGTGTGTGTGTGTGTGTGTGTGTGTGTGTGTGTGTGTGTGCGTGTGTGTGTGTGTGTGTGTGTGTGTGTGTGTGTGTGTGTGTGTGTGTGTGTGTGTGTGTGTGTGTGTGTGTGTGTGTGTGTGTGTGTGTGTGTGTGTGTGTGTGTGTGTGTGTGTGTGTGTGTGTGTGTGTGTGTGTGTCGGTGTGTGCCCTTATATCATCTCGATTGGATTTGGGTAATACAAATTTGGAAAAGAAATCGACTTAAGGCCAGTTTAGGGCCGGTTCTTAGATGAACTTTGCTACCATCCGCGAAAGATGAGATGTTGAAAAAATCGACTTGGCGTAAAGCGCACTTATTGGGATATTGGGATAAGGATACGACTTTAACTACTGGGCATTGCTCCGATGGGTACAAGAGCATTGTTTATGTGATTACAAAAATACAAAGTGAGACACACATTGTGTATGTGCATAATTACACACATTACATAATGAGAGAGAAGAAATTGAAATTGAAATTGAAATTGTTTACAACATGTCCCGGCAAGCTGGACCGGTTGCTGTCTCACGGGCCACTCTACTTTCGCCATACAAGACTTATTTAGCAAGTTGGGCCCGGGTCTCTCCGACCAGGTACATTTCTTATCGGCACACCTATCTGCAATGTGTGTCTCGACGTTCCTCGGGAGTTATATAACTGTAAGCAACCGCAGTAATTGCCACAGTCCCCCCACCTAAGCAGTAACAGCGTAATAATTTTGTAATCAAGAAAAACAGATCTAAAAATAAATCCACTTGTCTAGAAATGCAAAACTAAACTGCTGCTCGACCTTCACGATGCACGGCCCGCTCCCGCCGAACCGGGGTGTCGACCGGCCTAGGCCGGTCGGCGTTCGGGAGGGACGACGGGCCAGCCTAATCTAGCTCCCGCGTGACTTCGGTCTTGCCGAAGGAAGGAGGGGAAAGGCTGGCAAAAAACCCCTCCTCGCGCGGTCGCTCGTCGATCCCGCCGCTCCATCCCGTAAACCCCGCCCCAAGGTCTTGCCGCGTCCACCGACGCGGCGGTCCTCCGTGTCGAGGTCCCCCATCACCTCGAGGACAGGTGGGGGGGACCGAGACGCACATACATAGAAAAAATGGGCGCTCCTGCCTCCGCGCCTGAATTTTCCCCGCTCATTTCCCCGGTTTTTTCTCTGTCTGGTACCCGGGTACCTGTCGGTTTTCCGGCCTGTGGCCGTACCCTCCCCCCTCCGATCGCGCGTCCACCGAGCAGCCTTTTCTTGAGCGGGGGCCTCCGCGCTCACCCGGGCCCACGCTCAAGGACTCCTAGGAGTATGAAGGTCTGTCGGGGTAGTGGGTGTCGAAGAGGGGGGGGGCAGGTCACCGTAGCCGGATCCGGCGGGCCGCGGGCGCCCGGAATTAAACAAAACCCTCCGTGCCGGGTTTTCCGGCGGCGCCGACCCAAAGGGTCGTCGCCGCCAGATCGTGTCGCTCCTCCCGTCGCGACTGTCCTCCTTGCCGTCCCAGCTGACTCCTCCCCCCGGGAGATGACGCTGGACGACGTAGCGACGCGCGAGTGAGCGCCCTACCCTGGTGCTGCTCCCCAACTTGCTCGACGCCGGGTACGGACATTATTTTTAGTATCCGAAAAAAGCCCTCCGTACAGGGCTTTTCGGCGGCGGCTGATCCTGAGGATCGCCGCCGCCTCCTGTAGCCGCTCCTCCGTCTGCGACTAGCCACCGTCCTGTGCCATGTCTTGCCTCACCCCTCGGTAAGGTTCGACCGGCACAGGGTTGGTCGATAGCTAGCGAGCGCCCTTTCCTGGCGCTGCTTCCCGGCTGGCCACCACCAGCTCCAACACCCGCCTCCCACCGCTGATCCGGCCGTACCCTCCTCGCCATCAAACGCTGCCGTAGTACAGGTCCCACTCCTAAAAGTAAGGCTGTATCTAGGAGTATCTGTGCGCGAAAAAACATATCGGACGGGCCGAGCGGGAGATCTTGGCGCCGGTAGTGCACAGAAATTATTTTTTCAAAAGCCCTCTGTACAGGGCTTTCCCGACAGCTGCTGATCCCACGGATCGAGCTGTCGGCCCTCTTAGCCCCCTACCGTGCCATGCATGGCACGGCTACGGGGTTTCCAGCGCCCACCACGGGGAGGTGAGGGGATGCCGACGGGCCTGCGAGCGCACCCCCCTCCGGGGCCGCCGCTGCTGCGCCGCCGGCGGGCGCCAGAGAGAAGAAACTGTGTGTGTGTGTGTGTGTGTGTGTGTGTGTGTGTGTGTGTGTGTGTGTGTGTGTGTGTGTAGTGAAACATAAGTATCACGACTATGGGCCACCATGGATTATCTCAATGATTACAAATAAAATACACAGTGAGAGACATAAGGTTAGTGTATACATGATTACAACAATGAAAAGACGACATGCACAAAGAACTACGGGCCACTCGTAAATGTATATTTTGGGAATACACTTTTTTCAATTTAGAAGGTATCTGTACGAAGCAATATGTTACTGAATTGCAAATCAGGCTATTCGTAATCGTAATAGTACTAATAGTGCGTCAACGGAGCGCACCGCACGCCCCACAGCTGCGGCGACAAGCTGCATGGCACCTTCGGGGCGCAGTTGACGCACCAGCATGAGCAGCCCGGAGCTAAACAACCTTAAATCCCCAAAGCAATACATGATAGCGGAATAATTGTCTACATGATATCCGATATAACAACTACGAGAGGTTGGGCTCGAAAAGCGAAGTTACGGGTCGTACCGACGCCATCATAGTATATCACGGGCTCCTAATCCCTCCTAACTGAGGGTAGCCGTCGCGGATATTCGCTAGCGGAAGTCTTGCATGTTTAGATAAGCTCACATGAACGAAAAGAGATTTAATAATGGGCCGATATGCCACATCTAATGGCACTGTGAGGGAAGGGCCGGGCGCTGAGACATGGTCATATCCGTTTGAGGTTAGCAGGCGCTAAAATAGCGAAACGGGGTTTGGTCATAGCCTATGAGCGGCTACGACGCTTCTTGATTTATCAAAAATGAGCGTTGTAGCGGTAACAATAGGCTGCCTACTTTTTACTTACTAGATAGGTACCTTATTTTACACGTACCTGGTAGCTTCCTTATTTTAGACACCTCTCTGATGAAACAAACAGTTCGGATCATTTCGGGATTTTTTTGTACTGCTATTGGCTAACGTAGCTTGTGGATTACCAAAAAACAACATGAGCACGGATTGGGGGAAAGGGACGGGAAACAAAAGGGCGTAGTGCCTCGGGGATATGTGTATGATAAGTACTACATTTGTATGACCAATTATACACCAATGTCACGTAAGAAACGGATCATCCCCACGCGAGAAAAAGCTAGTACTTTGTCAAATTTTGGCAGCATGTACCTGAGGGTGTTCTCTGCTTAACTCCGTTGACTCAAAACTTGGGGTGGTGCGGAAGCGGTTCAAACGTGCAATTTGCCGAGATCGCTTGTCGGCGACCCACCACCACCACCATGAGGAAGACCGTAACGACCGGAGCGCGCGCCTCCGCACGTAGAGGCCCCCTTCAGCCCCTAAAAGATGGTGCACAACGACAACAACGTGACCGAACCAACGGGACAGTCGGCGAGTCTATCGGTGAAGGCATGTGGGTGGTATTTGGGATGGCATGCCGCGGAAACACGAGTCGGCTCGCGCTCTACGCGTCGAACCCGATAACGAAGGCCGTTTAACCCCCGCGCCAAGACAAACCAGCAACGCAAACCCCCCCGGCCGACGGGGCAAATTCCCGGTGTTGTTACATATAGTGCGTTTCTAGTACCAATTATTATAGAGTCGGTAGTGAGTGATACCGGCACGCCGTCTATCGAACTCACACTACTCTGGAAGGTGGGGTTTCATCTTGGGCCGTCACACGCCTAAATACCACGATCGACCTCACCGGGTTTCGAACCCGCGACCTTCCGCGTATTAGGCGTGCGCCTTACCGGCGAACCGGAAAAGAATGGATGTCATCTTGTGGCTTCTCACCACTAAGTTCTACTCACGACACTACCTATCGACCTTATGTCGTGGGGGTCCTCCGCTAACTCCGGCTCTAGCGACATATCGCCACCTACCGACGCGGGGGAGATTCCCGGCAGCACCAACGAAGCCCTCGATATGGAGGGCGACTCGTCCGACGACGAGGGCGACCCCGCTCTCCCCGACGATACCGCCGAGGACTCCCAAGGCGTCGAGGACGCCGCGTGGGTCCCACCCGTACCTGGCGTCACCGTCACATTACATCAACAAAAGACAATGGTGACGTGGACGGTGTTCCAACATGATGACGTTGCCGAGCACGACCCACATGCATACACAACTGCGGTGCGTGCATGTGGGAAGGGAGGGCAGGTGGGGCTGAAGGAAGGCTTACCTATGACGGGCGGACGAGATGACATCTTGAAGCTATGGCTCCGGCTCTACCCCGGGGACATGCACGCCCACCTACGGAAGCTTAACGATGCAGGCTTAAGCAAGAGGGCGGACTTTAGGCAGGTCAGATCAACCGAGTTGGTCAGGTTTTGGGGTTTGACGGTAGCGGGAACCGTCTATGGGCAAAGAGGTAGAGATTTGTGGGAGAATAACAACATGCTTGATGCAACAAGAGACCATCCACAATTTCAAGAATAAATGGCCTTCCACAGGCTCAAGATTATTTGTTCTCTCATTAAATATTGCAAAGCAAAGATACAAAAGATTGGCCTAGACCCGTGGGCATGGTTCCGGAATGGTGTGGACGACTTCAACACAAATAGGAGGGACGTTCTACACCAAGGGGTCTATCAAACGATGGATGGAAGCATGTCGGCTTTTAAACCTCGCAAAGACAAGCTAGGCGGGCTATCCAACATAACCTACATTCACCGCAAGCAAAAGCCCTTGGGGACGGAGATGAAGACTATGTGCGACTCTGCAACCGGTGTGATGGTCTATATGGAGGTGCAAGAGGGGAAGAACGCCATGTGCGGAAAAGATTATGCAGCCGAACATGGAGTGTCTACCACGAGTGTGCTACGAATGGCGGAGGATGCAAGATGAAGACATGACGCTCTTGGGGGATGCTTGGTTCGGGTTTGTTAAGGTAAGAGAAGCATAACGGAACTTATCGTTGTCATGTGTTATGTGCTTTCCTATGTGAGATAGGCACTTACTTTCAATATTCCAAATGCAGGCCGTTGTGGCCCTTAGCAAGATAAAGCGCCACTTCGCCGGAGTTATGAAGACCTCGCACGGCCTCTTCCCCAAGGCTTTTCTTCAGGAATCCCTATCTACGGCACCTGCAAGGAGCAGAGTTCACCTCAACACTATTGTGGAAGGTGTTCAACTTGTGGCAACATGTTACAAGTACAACCGGCGTAAAGTTTTGTTCCTCCACTATCGGGGCGGGCGGCATAGCCGACGGCAACCCCTACATTCATCGTTGGGCAGACGACAACGGCAACATCGTTATCCGTACTATCTTTCGACCCCATGTAGTGTCCAACTACTTCGAGCGCAGTCCTCGGGAAGACAACCGCAACCACTCACAACAACACGAGCTCACGATGGAGGAGGCTTGGCTAACCCAAGACTGTTGGTTCCGACTAGCGACTACCTTGGCCGGTATTTGCGTTACCGAGTGCTAGAAACTAGGCAAGTTTCACGTCTCCGCTTCCCACCCCTAATCAGCCTTGACTATCAAGGACTTTGCTGAGATTTTAAGTAAGACGTTGGTCTACAATGGGCTACATGATCACGGTGTGCCGTTTCAACGTCGGGGAAGGACAATATCCTTACCTTTGGCCGAACCGAAACGGATCCTCCAAGAAGAGCGCGTCCACGTCCTTGGTAACTTTGGCCGCTCCGAAAAGGGCCAAAGCAAGCAAGGTCGCTGCCTCCTGAGCAAACGCGACGAGGGTGTCCATCATTGGACGTCTTTTCTACTGCGTGCAATGTGGGATTCCCATGTGTCTGCCCGGCTCCCGCCAAAGCCGCGACTGCTTCAAGCACCACATGCGACTAGACCACGTCGCTCTTGGCAACATGAAGCGGGTCCGCACGGGATAAACACGCCCCACTGCTGCGTCCCCGCTATCCATGACCCTTCCCGCCTCCAATGTTAGGCGGCCGTGAACATACCATACCGTAGGATAGGGATGGTCGCTCGCTCAGGAGCGCGAAGTAGGTTGTGCAGACGAGATTGAGCTTAGGCGTGTCTGCCGCTACTTTAGATATTCAATGACTGTACATAGCGGTATTTAACAGAAAAGTACTGATCATGCAAACGCGTAGACCACACAGGCCGGTGTATGATATATCATATCATACACATATCCCCGAGGCAGTAGGTCATAGAGGAGGCTTATGTCCCTTTTCTTGTATTCTTTTCACTTCTATATAGCGGTTGAAATGATTACAAGAAGAACGACATGAGCAAGGACGGAAGGGAAAAAGGGAGGGAAAACCAAAGGGTAAGAGTGACAAGAGGATCACGGAATCTAAACGAAAAAGAAACCAAAGGGAGGAAACCAAAGAAAACCTTGTGTCCTTTTTCTTGTATTCTTTTCACTTCTATGTAGCGGTTGAAATTATTACAAGAAGAACGACATGAGCACGGACAGCAAGGGAAAAGGGAGGGGAAACCAAAGGGTAGGAGTGACAAGAGGATCACGGAATCTAAACGAAAAGGAAACCAAAGGGAGGAAACCAAAGGAAACTGTATGTCCCTTATTTCTTTCATTCGTTTCACTTGTATATAATCCTTAGTCAGCGGTTGAAATGATTACAAGACGAACGACATGAGCACGGACAGCAGGGGAAAAGGGAGGGGAAACCAAAGGGTAAGAGTGACAAGAGGATCACCAAATCTATACCGAAATCTGTCCGTGCTCATCTGGTTCTTCTTGTAAGCAAAAAATCTATACCGTGCACAAACCTATCAGATCAAACAATGGAAACTCCATATCCTTCTATGTACCTGTAGCGGGGGATATAAGATTGATTACAATAAAAACTAGATGAGCAGGGGGATAGCGGGGGATATTCAACTTCTTTCTTTATAATAATATCTATTATTATATTATTTATTATATATTATTACAAAGAAAGAAGTTGAACCGTTTGTTCGGAATAATATATTTTCAAGTGAACCAGCGGTTCGGAGTAACACCTCCCTTTTTGAATGCTTTCATAAATAAGGCACATACCGGGGGCGCAAAAAAAAAAAAGTCATATACACTCCTCCAAAAAATTCCGGACATGCATTTTGTTAAGCATAAGCTTGTCAAGAACACGCTCCCCTCTCACCACGTCAAGCACGACGATACCCGAGTACCACCCAATTGTAGGAGAGCCGAGAAGCAAGCAGTAAGGCGCCATCCGGGGTGGTTAGACCTCAGCTTACAACGGGTGTTGTCGGTGGAGTTTGTCGAATTAAGCCTATAAACTCCCGGGAAATTGTCTGAACTACACACGTCATTCTAAGCGCCACGCTTGGGCATTGCTCAAGCGCTCATACCAAGCTGCATACTTCTCCGTGTTCCACATAACCGTATTTTTGGGATCTTTTTGGAGGGGGTTTGGAGGCGTGGGTGCCGTGTTCAACGCGCGAGGTTTGGTTTGCGGACGTGTGAATAGAGCACGGAAGTTCACGCCGCTGGCACGGGTGAATTTTTGGAAAGCAAGCGAGCGAAAACGCACATGACGCAGGTTTGGATAAACACTGCACGCTGTAAACATGCGAGGGCGATTGGCTTAGGGGAGGGGCGAGGTCCAACTTGGCCGTTAAGGACGCATCACGCTGACGGTGGTGTTTGGAATGCTTGGGTATGTGCTTGCGCCAACCACAACCGCCCCACGCGTGGCACGCGTCGGGAACTAGGCTCGGAGGTCAATAGGAATGAAGAATTGGTAAACATATATCGACAAACCCCGCACAAATCGTCTCAGGAGGTGAGCCGACTTCGATGGGTGTTGCTTGGCACTGCGGCTCAGCTGTGCCGGAATAACTCGTAAATTACAATAATTCATAACAAATCGATTTGTGGGAGTTTGAACTTAGGAGTAGATGCGTTCGACGCGCATTGAAAAGACGCGTCCAACGGTACCTGTTAAAAAAATGTTTTGACCATATATGAGTAAGTTATGATCGCTTGAACATTGTGGCCGAAAGCGGCTTGCCCTTGTGTTGTGCGCATATCGGTGGTGAGTCTACATACGCGATTTCGTGCGTTTCCCCCACAGCGGCCTGCCCAACACCTCCTCCCTCCGTCGCCTATGCATTCTATTTGCGCGACCGCCGCATAAGCGTTCATATTGCGGCGTTGTGCGCCCCTTACTCTTTTCGTCTACCAAGCACGGCGACTGTTTGAAAGAGCGTGCCGCACGGGTGCGGGCGCGATAACCCCAAGTACACATGCCTGGCAGTGTTCGAACTCGCCCCTCGCAGCTGTCGGCGCATTCCATTTTGCGCGCAAAAGCATTGCCTGGGATTTCAGGATATTTGTCAATAAAATCGACGCATGGTTACGTTTTATGCTTGCGAAGGTGCGAAAGCTTGTCCGAACATTTGTGAAGGAGTGTATATGAATTTCAAAACGCCAGACTGAGCTGACGCTCTTGACATCAACAGATGGAGCCAAGCAGGGCACCGCGGTCACCTGTCGAGGGCGTGCTAGAGTGATGGCGTGTATATCTTCGGTGGTTCCAAGGCAAGAACATCAGTGTTAAGCTCGGCGTGCTGGCGACTGAGTTACTGGTACTTGAGAGTCACAGCGAAGGTGGCCGGATGGCGGACAGCGACAGCGACGAGGAATGGCTTTTGAACGACTTGGACCGACTGCTGAACAAGCCCAAGGCGGGTAAATCGCTTGTGCTGCCCAAAGGAGGCCGTTGGGACGCCAGCTCTATCATTTCAAAGACTGAGGGTCGGTCGGCAGTCGCCACCAGCACTGCTGTGTGCGATGTTGGCGGTGACGACGGTGACGTGGTTGACCTGACGAGTCCGTCGCCGGCGAAACCACCGAAAGGTTAGCACTCCCCCCCCCCTCTCTCTTTGTCTCCCTCGCCCCCTCCCAGGAAAGGAAAAAACAAAAGAAAACATCAACTTAGGAAGCCTGAAACAGCGTTAGAACTCTAACACTAGCTTTCTTTTCCGCACGGGTGGAGGAGCAGTGCGCCCAGTCAGTGACAGCGGCACGCGAGCCTCGCTCTCCCGTCCTCTCTTTGCTGCCGCCCCAGCCACAATCACACCCACAGCCACAACGGCTGGGACTTCACCTGATGGGACAGGCGCTGAAGCTG
Organism: Tetraselmis chui; assembly: GCA_026401115.1. Taxonomy (NCBI): domain Eukaryota; kingdom Viridiplantae; phylum Chlorophyta; class Chlorodendrophyceae; order Chlorodendrales; family Chlorodendraceae; genus Tetraselmis; species Tetraselmis chui. The sequence goes on from JAPMLY010000756.1 coordinate 83,647, forward strand.
CGCATGATGATGAGGTGATCTTGATGGAGGGGTCGGAATCAGAGGCAGAGGTGGATGACTTACCGGAGGTTCCCTCCTTCTGCAAGGTGAGGGGTAGCTAAGGGGAGAGGCGAGTGATAGAGTGAGTGAGAAACTGAGAATGGGGATGGTGGGGGGCGCATTTACGCATCGTTCATTGCATTGGGTGCAGAACACCTTTCGCAGCGCTCCGCCAGGTCAGCCTTCCAGCAAGGTGGCAGGGCAAAGTGCGCAACGGAGTGGAGTAGAGAAGGAGGGTGGTTGTGGGGAGGTTGTGGGAGGTCAGGTGTCGCCGTTCGAGGTGGCGCAGCCGAGTGTGGCCACGGAGGGCGACTGCTCTCCGCCTCCTGCGAAAAAGAAACGAACAGCGGCAGAGGTGGCGGAGGAGAGGGCAGACAAAAGGCGTCAGGCGGAGGAGCGGAAAGAAGCGGTCAGGAGGGCCAAGGAGGAGGAGTGCGTCCCCCCTTTGTCCCCTAAAGTATACATAATGTGCAGACCAAGAAACAGAAAGACAATGTTAACAGTGGAATGTTACAATGTGGTGTAAATAATACAAATGGTTGAGGCTAGTTGCTGTGTTTAAGACTTGAGTCTGTTCTTAAAGAAGTGTTTGTTGCATGGTTGTATGCACAGTTCCCTTCCTCTTTCTCTTGATTCTCAGAGGAAGAGAAAGAAAAAGAGGAAGATTTTTCCTGAGTATTTGACCTCCACTTTGATTCCACTGTATGTATTCATTTTCACTCGTTTCGAGTTATATAGAAATAAATTAAGAATGATAATGATATGAGCAAACGGAAGTCCGACAAGCTGACTGTGCGCCAACGCCACGTTTTCTGCTGCTTCGCAAATTTGACGCATTCTTTTGATAGCTTCGTTTTTATAGATGCACTCAAACTCAGCCTCACACTCCCCTATCTACGTCACATCGTCCATACACTCGATTTGTTTCTGTTTTTCCGTTTCCACTTATTATGTCTCTTCCCTTTCGCTCCCCTGTCTCCTCTCCTGCCACGTTGCTCCTTTCTCCTCTTCTTCCCCTTGTTTTGTCATTGAACTCCCATCCGTCATGTCATCCACCTCTTCCCCGTGCACTCCGACAGCCCGCTGACTGCTCGGAATGGAAGAGGGCAAAGGAGGGGAAAGAGCGCACATAACCACACTTGATGTAGTCAAACTGTCATTAAGCACTATATAAGTTGTCTCCTCTGTGACATTTTCCCTGTTCTTGAAAGCCCACCGCCTTGTTTCTCTGTGCTCGGTCCTTATCTTCGTCTTCCAGGTCGAGTTTATGTCTGCTCCTTTTTCCTCTGACATCCTCCCACTGTTGACCCCCTCC
>JAPMLY010000756.1:92500-132500 GCA_026401115.1 Tetraselmis chui
GTTGACCGCTTGGCAATTTCGGTGATTATTCGACGTTTTCCAAGCTTTGGTTGCGGCGGACTCTCGCTCTTTGCGGTCTGAAAGTTATGCCGCATGAAGGAGTTTGTACGGCGGTCTACATTTGTCCCCTACTTTCATCAGTTCCTTTGGGACGTGCGTCGTGAGTTTATGCAACGTCATTTTGTATTTCTTCATGGTACGCTCGGTTCCTATCTTTTTTATGCCTTGCATGAGAGTGGTGCAACTTCTGTCGCCTGCCCCCTGCTCCGCGGGCTTAGGCCTCTTTGCTTCCCCTTGATATATTCTGCTTTGGTATTGGTGGATTTCACTGCTCTCTTTACAACAAATTATCTGTAATTGCAAGTAAAAACAGTAGCGCTGTATTACTACTTAGACACACGACAGTGGTTCCTATCTCCGCCAGGCTTTGCATGGTGGTTGTGCAGATGCTGATGCATGCTTTCCTGCCCCGCGGGCTTTGAAAATGGTGGCTGTACTACGGCCGTTGGGTTTCCAGTCTTTATTTTTCGTTAATGGTTACTTATTTCTTATTGTTGATGGTGCTTTCCACTTTCCACGACTTTCTTTCAAAAAATCGTACAAGAAAAAGCAAATGAGGCCACCAAGCAAAAGGAAGAAAAAAGGGAAAAACCTAAGCCCACGACTATCTTTCCAATAATAATATCACAGGACAGTAGTATCCTCGTACACGTCCTCGCCATCATAAATAAAGTATTAGAGACAGCAGTACGGGTACGTGTACCTGTTTTGTGGGCGGCATCGACGTTTATGCATTCTTATGTATTTCTTTTTGCGGCTTCGGAGCGGGTACAGGAAGCACGGTACGGGCAGATGCTGATCCCGCGATGATCTTTTCAGGATTTGAAGATTATCGCTGCAGGTACCCTTACTAAAAAGCATAATAAAGTGCAACGCGATGTGAGGTACATGAGTACATCATTGGCGGGACCTGCAACAACGCGTTTAGCCGCGCCTTTCACCCTTGGTTGTTATGAAGGCACCCTTGTCTGTCGCTGCTGCAGCCATCGTCGCTGTAGTCGATGTCGCTTAGCGATATCCACGCCTGCGAGAGGGGCGCTTCGCGAGTCCTGCTGTCTGGAATGACTCTTCCGCACTCCCTCAGATTCGGCCTAAGACTTGCAGTGCTTAAGCTATTAATCAACTAACCGGGCGACTTCTGTAGTTTTACGAGCAGTGGCTATTCCTCGTCATAAATTAATTACAAGAAGAACAACATCCTCTCATACCCCATGTGTGTTATGCTTTTTTGATTTTCAACATCACTGCTTTTCCTTCTTGTAGGGATTTTTTTGTTTTCAACGTCTGTAAATCTCGGGGATATTATATATAAAAATAAATGTAGTATAGACGCATTTCTTTCTTCCTATTGCTTGGTGGCCTCCACTGCTTTTTCTTGTAAGAATATTTATCATATTATAGACATTGCGGTTATGTTGACGATATTGCGTGCTGCTCGATGTGTGTTTTGCTAAAATTACCGGCTCCCTCGTTTTTTGTCGTTGATTACAAAGAATGCAATGGATTAGGCCACCAATAAACAAAGGCGGAGGGGGGAACAAACGGGCTCACCCCCCGCGGCTTTCGTTTCCCCTTCCATCCTTGTGGATCTTTATCGTATTTTTATTTCGCTGATGGGTTTCGCGAATACTTGAATTACAAGAAGCACCATAGACACGAGGACGGGCGGGGGAAGAGAAGGGGGAAATCCAGAGGGAAAGAGTGACAAGAGGGTCACGGAACCCAAGACACGGCAAATGAAAGCACAATAGAAGACTGCATGGAGCAAAGAAAACACCGGGACATTATTAGTTAAGAGAACACCGGAGAATACACACGATTATAAAACAATTTGCGATTTTTTATTAGTATGAATTAAATCTATTATCAGTCAAGTGTACCCTACCAGTACAGGTACTGGTACGAATATGTCGGTAGGGTGTCGCGAAGGTGCTGAGTACTGGTGATTTAGTACTGAACTGTCAGTATCGCGATTTACATGCATATTCAGTTGTCATTTCGTGGCCTTTCGTAGTGATCTCGCATGTCACTGTCTCTGCTAATGTACATATGCTGTTTCCTTTTTTTCTTTCTAGCGCGGCTTTTCACGCGCGACCACGGAGGGCTGCCTCGCGGTGCTACACACGCACTACGAGGGCGTCTACCACCGGATGGCCGTAGATGTGGCGGAAGCGGCTGAGCACATCAAAACCCTAACGATCGCGCTTGCGAAGCAGCCTTACGAGGACCAGGAAAACTTCTTCGCGCACTTCGGTGGAGGGACCGGAAAGGTAGAGCGCCCTGGCCGGACCGCTGTGCGCCGCAATAACATTAATAATGAAGCGCCAGCCCTTCCAATTTTTAGTTTACGTACCATGTTGCCGTAGTAGTCGCTATTTCGTGCATATCCGCAGAAGAAAAAGTTTTCGTATTGGGAGTGATGGTACACGTACGACTTGTTGGGGTCCATCCGCGGGTCCTTATCCGTTAGGTGAATGAAGCTGCTGGGAACTGGAATGGTTCAATCGCTACCGCTAATTCGTTGCTATGGTCGCTAACATTTTCTCAGAATTGTACGAGACTGACAGCCTTCGCGATATCGTCGAAATCCGATATATAGCCGACAATCCGTACCAACCATGCTCAGTATACATGGAGAAAACATTTAGGTGGACTACGGGTACGAATACGATGTATGACAGGAATTACTAGCGCTGAATGATATAGATATATAAAACAGAAATTTCTTACAAGAAAAAGCAGTGGAGGCCACCAAGCAAGAAAAAGAAAGAAAGGAAGAAAAAACCTAAGCCCGAGGAACAGGAAGGCATGCCACAGCACCAGCACTGCCCTCCTGAAAAGCTTCGCGGAGATAATAACCCAGAGTGCCATGAAGAGCAGCAGAAAGACGTTGCATGAATTCTCGTCGCACATCCCCCAAAAATCGCCGAAACGGAAGACAAGTAGATCGACGATATGTTACAAGGAAAGCAATGGACCCACTAGCAAAATAGACAGGCAGGCAAAAACACGCACATGTGCTGTGGAGGGTGGGGTCTTGTGCTTGGCCGTGATTTGCGAATGTACTAGAAACTTGCCCCTCGTGGGTTGTAGAACCCGGGCTCTTCGGCACACCAGGCCACATGCTCAGCCGACGCGTCGGAAAAGAATGCATGTCTCTACTTTGCCTTCTTGCCGATAAGTTCTAGTTAACGACACGTGCACACACACACACACACACACACACACACACACACACACACACGTGTCCTAAACATTTTCCATGAATTATGATAGTGAAATGAACAATGAATCGCGCATGTTTGTCAAACACAGAACAAAGTTGGGGAGATGTCCACGTGGAGTAAAACCTTGCGCGAGCTTCCTAACGTGGGGCCATCTCAATCAGCGGTAACTCTCCCTCCAGTGAATGCCCTTTCGTTGTTGAGTATCATGGTCAAAATTTTGTCTTGGGGTTGCATTGCAAGTTGTCAACGTGCTTGTGGCTCATAGTATATGCAAATTAGTCTATCCGAGTTTTAAGAAATATTGTAAGCCGGTGTCCCCGTTGCATAGTGTGCTATATTGTATTATCTCTGTTATTTGTAGACCTACACTCAATGCCATGCTCAGGGAGTGGCCACCCACGTTCCAAGCATGGGCGCCCTCATAGCCGCCTACCTCGACGACAAGGAGACGGGGGGCACACTAAAGGAGAAGGCGAAGTGGCTGATCGGAATGGCGGCCCCAGGTGCGACGCACAAGGTCGGAAAGATGACGTCTGATAAGTTGTTAGAGTTTTTCCTTTCCGATGACCCTGATGCAGTAATTACCAAAACGTAAATGCCTTCAACAAAGCTTAGTTTTAAGCAAAGCCTCCATCGGCGAGGAACGCAAAACGTAATACACACCTTACTTTGGTTACAACGACCAGTTTGCCAAATAACCACATCGATACCCTTGCTAATAGCTTCCGATTTCTTTTTCATACGCTCTGACTATTCTAAACCTTGTTCAATAAACACAACATAAGATAATAGATTGTCTAGTCATTTTCCCTCGGCATTAATCCAGCGAAGCGCCGGCAACACGTCTCCACGGTGTTGCACTCGTAACACAGATAAACATAGAACGGTGTTACATATTGACTTCAATGCGTTTCACCCATGACAATAAGCGAGTTGGCGAGAGTCCTCGAAGCCAGGCGGTCCACCCCCGCGAAATAGTTTTTGCGTACCCACTTTGGGCCATCCACGCTATGCCTCGCTAAAAGAAAACCCCACCGCGTCGAAGTGTGTGCCGCTCGATCATGGCATAGTTAAGAGTGAACTCGTCGCGATTGCTTTGTGTAGCCCAACCATGCGGCAATCGGGAAGTTGGGATCTCCACGCTAAGCGTCCGCATCAAATATCGATGTTTTCATGGGAGCTTGTTGTACCAAGCGCAAAGTCCGGTATGGACCGGCACTCGTGTGGCCGGAAACAACATCTACATTATATGTGCCCGTACCGTGTGCGAGTAGTTTTAAGCATCGTTCCTCATTTGCATTCCCCGCTATGTACGGATTTTCCTCGACCGCGAATATTTTATGGCGAATATATGAAAATCATTTACAACATGCACAGTGGCCGCCGGCGGCGCAGCGGTGGCGGCCCGGAGGTGTGCTCGCAAGCCCGTCGCACATACCTCTACCTCCACGCGGTGGGCGTTGGTAAACCTTATGCTGGACCATGCTTGGCATGGTAGGGGCCACTAGGGGGCTAAACGAGATACCGGCATTTGCGATCCGCGGGATTAGTAGCTGTCGGGAAGCCGTGTACGGAGAGTTTTGGAAAATCACAATATCCGTACCAGCATTGAGATCTCCCTCTCGGCCCGTCCGATATGGCTTTTCGCTAGTGAATACTCCTTAGATTCCATTCCATTTGGGGGGATAGGGCATGTATTTGTGAAATTATTTTGTGACGAGGAGATTACGGACGGATGAACGGCGGGTTGAGGGTGTTGGAGTTCGCAGCGGAAAGCCGAGATGCAACGCTAGGGAAGCGCGTTCGCTACACGTCAACCGGCATATTGACGTCGAGCTAACCCGAGGGGGGGCAGCACGACACCATTACACCAACAAGGAGGATTGTCGCAATAGGAGGAGCGGCGAGGTCTATCGGGGGGGCTATCCTCAGGATAAAATGCCGCCAGAAAATTTTGTGCGGAGGGTTTGAATAATTTTTGCACCTCCGCGGCCTTTTTGGATCCGGCAATGGTGGCCATGCCCTATCCCACCGCTACCCATTGTCAACATGCACACTTGATATTAGAAAGAGCGAGCCCGGGTCAACGCGGAGGCTCGTAATCGACACAAGGGTGCTCGGCGGACGCGCGATCGGTGGGTGGAAAGTACGGACCCTCGATGGTTTTCCTGACATGTACCCGGGTATGAGACAAGAAAAACAGGGAAACGGCCTAGAAAACTTTTCAACTCGGCATGAGCGCTAGCATTTTTGTGTCCCCGCCCTCCCCCCCCCCCCCCCCCCCCCCCCCCCCCCCCCCCCCCCCCACCTGGCCTCGAGGTAACGGGGAATCTCGACTAGGCGAAAAGTCGCGACGGGAGGAGCGGCTGCGACCTTGGGGCGGGGCTTACGGGATGCGACGGCGGGATCGACGAGCGATCGCATAAGGAGAGGGGTTTTGCTAACCTTTCCCCTCCTTTTCTTGGCAAGACTAAAGTCACGCGAGAGCAAGATTAGGCTGGCCGGTCGCCCCTCTCGAACGCCGATCGGCCTAGGTCGGTACCCCGGTTTGTTTTGATCAGGCAGAGCGTCGTAAAGGTCGAGCCGCATCTTTCATTTTGCGTTCCTTGACAATTGGACTAATTTGTTTGTAGATTTTCTTTTCTTGATTACAATATTATTCATGTTTTTTTTGCTTGGGCGGGAGGATTGTTGCAATTACTGCGGCTGCTTTCAATTGTTAACCTCCGAGGAACGTCGCCACACATTGCAAATAGGTGTGTCGATAAGTGTACTTGATTTAAGCGTACCCGGTCCAATCTTTGTTTTTGATTGTCCTAAATGGCTGAGTAAGTGATGGCCGTTAGACAACAATCGGTCCAATTTGCTGATATTGTTATGAATCATTTTCATTTTCATTACAACATGCACCATTCTTCATTGCGCGACTGCCGTCTAAGTTCTCTATAGCCGGACACAACTAACTAATTTTAGTCTGTTGTGGAACTTGTGTATTTAACGTTAGTACTCATGGTAGAAATTACATATCCGACAATTCTCATGATATGTAGCAATCAAGATTACGAACTACGCCTACCTTGAAAATCATGCCCAAACAAGCTCGTATATAGGTCGATTTATGATTACCTAAATATGACCCTTCCGATCGGAAAATGACCGCCCGCAAAGAGTCAAAGACAAAATATCAAAATCTAAGTTCCACTACTATAGTATATTGCTATCAACATATAAAGCAGAGAATGTTGCAATAGCGCGTTCCACTAACCTCAACAATGGATTGGGTGTGCAACTTGAGCGCATTGGGACTTTTTGTGTAGATGTTGCTTATCTAATGATACGAAACCACAACCGACTAAAATTAGTCAATTATGCTTAGAAGGGAATTTCAACCCACATTTAGAAGAGTAATATTGTGATTGTTGCAACGTATCGCCTGAAACTCTATCCTATTGCCTACCATTTGCTGGCAAACTTATGGCATAACATTAAGCTTCAATCAGCTATCCCAAAAGTTTATATTCTAACTCATCGCATTGAGATATGTCCATGTGGTAATGCAACACAATACTCACCAATTGGTGGGAATCCAATTGTATGCAACACCATTTATATTTTGTCCAATTTGAGACATGCAAATGCACATGAGAGTGATGATGCAACTGTCGCATGACTACCATGAAAAGTAAATCATGCACCCCTTCTTCATACATTAACATTCAAAGACGACTCTTATTCGTTTCCTCTTATACCACAAACCTAGTTGGATACCCATGTGAACATATTTGTTGTGCACGCGTTCCACATCTATCGCTAGCTTCTAGCAAATTCCGTTTCCCTCCCTGCCAATATTTTCAGATAGAGTGTCACAAATGATGACCATATTCATGAGAGTTGCCATGCGAAATCTACCTTTCCTTGTTTACGCATTAGCGGCTTCGCCATTCGCATTTTGTGGCCAATCATGTCACACAATAAAACACCACAAACATCCCCCAAACGCCGACAACAAAGCTCAACGAATGAAAGTTCGTCATCTTTAACGCCCATAGTATTAATATAGACCTCGCTGCGATTGGTTGCAGCTAGGATTGAAAACACATGTGGTACTCAAGGGTAAAAAGGGTAGGCATGGCTAGCAAAAGCCAACGTTGTTGCCGGTCATGCGAGGGTTTGTACCGCCACCGACAACAACGTAGCGGCTCGAAGCTTTGGGGTGCCAAATGACCTACCAAAATGCAGCGACACACCATTGAACGTGAATTGTGGTAAGGTAGAGGGTTCGGAAAGGTTATAGAAATCTAGCACGCGTCGTGTTGGCCTCATCTGGTCGGTGGAGTGGAATATACGGTGTGGGTGGCGCTTGCATGTTACCGTACTCAAGTTGTATGTCTCTTCAACGACCACGTCCGCTATACAACTAACCGCGCTCCTCCACAGGCTTGCGCTACATTTCATATTATATTTGATGCCGGTCAAGGTCGAGCAATGCTAAATAGGGAACGCCGGAGTCCTTGCCCTCCGCCCCATGTGACGCTGGTCCCGACGCCGATCTCTTTCGAGCGACTTTTCCATGGACACGTCCATCCGGAAAGCTAGATACTCTGACGCGCGCGCACACACATATTGCCGCGGATGGCCCGTGAAAAAAGATCTTGGGAATGTTTGTGCTTGCTTTGGGGTCGTGAGGTAGTCTCATGGCGGTAGTCCTCCGGTGCAAGTCTGCGGGTACGCTCTAAGCCGTGAAATGCAAGACCCGCGAATCACCAACCGACTCAAGGCGCGGCACACCACCAACCATGTTGTATGCCACTTGGCGCCATACCGCCGCCAATAAAACCTAGGGACCCCCTCTTCATCGAGCTGCATGGCTTTGGGTAGAACAAGGAACTCCGGGGAAGTGGTAAAGATTCTACGAGAACCTCTTCCCATGAGGATCGGCAGAAACGGTTTGCACAATCAGCGTGCGACATTGCGCACATGACCTGCAAATATTGCGTTGCCCCGGTCTCACTACTCAACCAATCCAAGAATAGTCAATTTTCATCCCGAACTGCATGTTCTTTTAGGTATATGTAGGTACTTGGTGGTAGGCCACGTGTTGCATTCTCGGCGTGGCCTTGGAGTTTCCTTAGTTTAATATGTTGGGTTTGTGCACAATGTAGTGCTTTCCTTTTGCCTTGCTTTGGATTCCGTGATCCTCTTGTCACTCTTGCCCTTTTGTGTCCCCTCCCACTTTCCCTGTCCATGCTCATCTTGTTCTTCTAGTAACCAATATCTTCTTGGTGGTAGGGAAGAAATGCGTGCTATCTACGGAAAAAGACCAAAAGCACAACCGACTAATTTTAGTCGGTTGTGGTTGTGGAGACTTAGAGCCTTCTTGCATCAGCCAAATAGCCAAACATGAAATGCAAAATTTAAACCGGGGTCCCTATTCCTATATTCTCATGTAGATTAATGCATTAAAACCGGTAAGGGGCATTGTAACAACCTTAAGTATATGCCGTTGGTCAGAAAATATATCATTTTCTATTGCATTAGTGGAAAGGTTCCCGTCACTTTGAAATTCACTTCGCAATAAAAGTAACCTACCGCTAGAGCTATCGCTAACTCCGATCGCCATGTTAATAAGGGACATGCTGCCTAGTCCCCTTCTCTTCCCTTGCTCACCCCGGCCGCATCCACCTAGAAAGAACGCTTAAGACAACCATAGACGACCCACCGTTGGCATTTCCAAGCGGGGCTCCATTTGAGACGCTGGTGGATTATTTCAAACGTCCCATGCTCAATGTGCAACGGCTAGGGGTTGTGTGGGTGCGGATTATCGAGGGGTATGTCGGAATCGGGAACAAATAGTTACACGTAGGTCGTGCCTGCCCCACAAGGGGGCCGGTGTAGGTGACAAGAGAAGTGGGAAGAGAGATACGGTGGCCGGCGAAGGCACCGGTAGGGCCGGCCGACCGCCACTAGTAGGGAATAGAGTACCGCTAATAGTAGCATAACACAAAGTACTAGGATAACAAATAGCTACCTTGTACATAAGCACTAGGCAACGGGATGCTAGTGCTAACACCCCCCCTCAAGGTAGCCGAGGTCTTGACGTCGTCCTAGCTTGCGTTGAGGAAGGTGCCATCTTGGTCGAAGGTGTAGTACTTGTAGCGGGTGTCTCAGGCCGGGTAGGTGTAGCGACATGCGCTCACAGGAATGTGCCGCTACCGGCGAGTTACCGATATGAAGCGGTTCCAAATGTAATGCGTAATGTACTAGTTTGACATGTAGCGGGAAAAACTGTCCACGGGCGAATTAGCCGACGCATGAGAGCGACCGGCGACGAAGAGGCAAAGCCAACAGGGATGTTAGGAGCGTGTAGACACGCAAAAGCATAGACGGGCGCTGCTCGTGTTGACTCCCCCCTTTCGTCGTGGGGAAAGTAAGCTCCCCGCTAAGTTAGGTGAGCGTTGCGGCGTTGCCTCTGGGAAAATCAATAACTATACTAATTAAAGTACGCACGGGCCGAAGTTTCGCGGGTCGGTCTTAAAAAACCAAATCCGGTCGAGAGCATCGGTAGATTGAAGGCTAGGTGAGACTGAAAGCTGGGTGGGGCGAGCGTGGCGCCGGGCGCTTTACACACGCTCTTCTCGTTTTTACGTGGGAGATGGTAGGACAGTCGCGGACAACCAGCTCGAAGGCGAAGCGTGGTGTCGGTTGGACGATTAATTACTAGCGTGGCGCCGAGCGCTTTACACACGCTCTACTCTTTTTTACGTAGGAGTAGGTAGAACTAGCGTGGCGCCGAGCGCTTTACACATGCTCTTCTCTAGTGTAACTTGGTGGAGGGCCCATAATATCAACCTGTCGTAATCGGGAACGGATAGTTACACGTAGGTCGTGCTGGCCCCACAAGGGGGGCGGTTGTGGTGACAAGAGAAGTGGGAAGAGATAGATGGCGGCCGGCGAAGGGACCGGCAGGGCTGGCCGACCGCCACTAATAGGGAATAGAGTACAACTAATAGCATAACACCAAGTACTAGGATGACAAATAACTACCTTGTACATAAGCACTAGGCAATGGGATGCTAGTGCTAACAATGCCAGCACTAGGCGTGCCCTCAGTGTTGTTGGAGCGCCCTTTGGACGATGCGGTGGCTCCGTTGGCTTTCGTTGCATCTTATTACTCGGCCTTGAAGTGCCAGTACTCCTTCCTATTGAATCTTGGTAAGATACCCTCCTTTTCCTAGCCCTTAATGTCCCACTCCCGGGTGAAAGCCTTGTCCAAGCCACCTTGAACATTTGTCCGAAGTTTTTGTACTTGAGGGGTTGAAGTGGTGAGCGCATGTTGCCGTTCTTGTCGGTGTTGATCGCCCGAAGCGTCTTGCGCTTGATCTTCCTCCATTATGCCTACGTGTACCATAAAATAGCATGTCGATAAGGTACAATTGTCAAAGCAAACTAAACTATCTGAGCAATGTGGTGAGGTAATAACTTTACCTTCAACACAGAAAAGCTCACTTTGTCCTCGCCTTGCAAGCCAAAACTTGGGTGCGGGACGCGCAAGACGACCTTCAAGCCCAACTCCACGGCGGTCTCAAGCATAGCGAAGCCAATGTGAGTGCTAACCCCATCACATATCACGTCGCCCTACTGGCCACGGGCGTCATTCCTTGAGGGTGGTGACCCCACAGCTTGATGCAACACTGACCTCACGTAGTCGGCAGCACCCTCCTTGTTGAGACTGCCTTTCTCGTTGCTTGCGTATTGCCACGCTATATACTCGCAGTCCTTGTTCTTGATGTTTGACAAAAATGCGGAACCCACGCAGAGTGATAGGTATTGCCAAAGGCAAATATATTGTAGGGTGGTAGCGCCTCTCTATTACCGAGGCGGCCACACATAACGGTGGCACATGAGCTCGACTTGGTAACGAAGCACTCCCCATCATCTTCCACCCCTGCGCGCAACCCGCGGTCTTGCTTGCCCTTGTTAGAAGTGATCGAGTCTAGGGCTGCCTTTGCCTCGTCGAAGGAAGCAATTAGGTGCGGATTATCAATAAAGATGGGCTCGTTTCCCTCGACGTTCGGGTCGTCGTAGTCAGGGTTAACACGAGCAACGTCGGGCTTTACAAACACTTCAAGGCACACATCGAAGCATGTTTCTAGGTTGCCTAGGGCTAGACTCTCGTCTCGCGTCATCTCAAGGGGGCGCTCGGCTCCATTGAGGAAGTTATGTCTGCGTAGAAATCCACGGGACCATCCCTCCGATGCTTAGCCTTCATCAAAATTTTGCTCGTAGTCTGTCCCCTTGATTAGGTGTGCCGCCCATGCCATCGCATCGTCCGGAGAAATGGGGAGCTTTGTGGTGCAAACGCGCCGCACAACGCCAGCGATACGCTCTTCAATCGCGAGTGGGATTAGAGTACCGCCAATATTTAAGGGAGTGGGCATATGTATGTTGGTCTTGATAGATGTTGAGATAAATGCGCGGTACCATGCGTGACTAATAGTAATGTTGTGTTCCTTGAATAGCGTTGTTTGAGCCCGAGTCGCCGCAGCACGCATTCAATTGCATTCTCTACCACCCGCATGAGCATACTCTTGACCGCCTCCCTGTAATCCTTGTGATTGTTAGCGCCCTTGGTCTTTTAATTCTTGTCCTCTGCTACTTGCACGCGGAATGCCATCCTCTTCCTGCCACATTTGCCTTTCAGGCCAACACCCCGACGGACATCAGTTGTAGCAGAGATGGGGTTGATCGGCAGACGTTGTTCAACAGCCTCGTAGGTGGTGTGGCAAGGGTTGTCGTGGGGCGCCTTAGTGTTTGCGTTGTCCTCCTCGCCTTCCTCTGGCATGAGGATGTCGAAGGCCTTCATTAGCTTTGATAGAGTAGAAACGCCTCGCCAGATGTCGTTCTTGAGGGTGTGATTGTAGTATGGCAAGACGCTAACTAGAGCCTCCTCGGCAGCACGGAGACCGGCCTCCAAGTAGCCAACGTCATGCTCATTCTTCCAAATATGAGCACAATGATCGTATAGTTATTGGCGGTGGGTCTTGTTGACGCCGGCAAACGGTACTTATGGTCGGGCGGGGTCGAACATGTTGCGATCACCATCGGAAGGGGCGACGGTGGGGCTGGTACGCCTAGACATAGCAACGACAACCATGCGTCGCAGAGCGGGGGTGTACGTGGAGATAGTTACTACGTTGCTGGTCGAGTTGCGGTACACGGACGAGTCGGTATCGGGAGGACGAGCATGTGTTGGTCGCGAGCGGGGGGGGGGACGAGCGCGCTCACCAAATCATGTTGTAAGTAATACCGTATACGTATTAGTTGCAGATAGCTATTGTAAGCTACTCTAGATATGATTAGTACATGTCTAGATCGGACATACCGATAAACTGTGTGACTCGGTACGGAGCTGTCGCTAGGCTACAGCTCTCCCACTTCTGTTGTCCCGACACCACGCATGTAGGCGGGTTGTCGCCGTAACTGTTCCGTTTGCGGGACTGTGACTGTAACTACGTTTGCGTAAGTTATCTTCCACACTAAATGTGTTTGCATGGTTCAATAGGTTATGGGCCCTCGCCTCACGTCACTCACGCGCGACAACCTGGTTCGGCGAGCTGCGATCGATAGCTCTCCCGCAGAAGGCAAGTTTCCCTAGACACCTAGTACTTTCAACTTGTAGTCGGCGGTATCGCCAGTATAAACTGCGACTTAAAACCCGCCACCACCCCTCTTAAGTCAGCCACTCGACGGCGATAGCCAACCACCCACACCGACGCACTCGTCGTGTGTGGACAGGGTGCACACATGTCCAAGCTGGAGAACGGGGGGGCGCACCATCGGGTGAATACGCATCCACAGGTTGCACGCCAGCCGTAGCTTACCTTTTTATTTTTATATTGTCCTAGCGACTCAGCCACCAGCGCAGCGCTCCACCTATCCTGGCCTTGGCCTCGACTTGTGGCCCACACTAGGTGGAGGATAGAAAGAAGGTGCTCTGAGACACCCCGGGGCTACAGGCCGAGGGGTCGGCGGGCATCATGCCGTCTCTTTGAAACCGCTGTTAGGCACGAGTCCGGCTAGCGGTTTTTACCGCTGCCTGTTTTTTATTAAGCTCTTTATTTTTCGCCCTCTGTCGAAATGGCGCCGAAAACTCCGCTTGTTTCACCTCCTGACTCCCCTCATTGAGGCTCTCAACAGAGCACTGTCGATCACCCCCCGGATACTCTAGCGCTGCTCGTTGCGCAAGTGGCGCGCATAACAGCTCGTCTCGACTCGCAATCGGCCGAGGCTGATGCTGTTGCTTGTGCGGGTGCTAATCCGCACCCCCCTGTCGCTCAGCGCCGCCACGATGCTCAGCTCGAACCCGTCCGGGACTGCCACGACGTGCACACCCTCCCCATGCTTGAACATCCCCACCCTGGATACGTCCCCCCGGACGCAGAAACAGTCTTCGCGGTTGCTACTCCTGCAACTCCTGTTGGCGACCCCACAGTCGCACAGCGCCGTCACGATGCGCCCCGCGAGCCCTCGCGTGCCGATGCGCACCACGACCCCTCGCGTCACGCCCTCCAGGTTGATCACCTCCCACCACCTCCCCCCTTCCCCCCCGCTGGATATGCCCTTCACCACCCCGGCCCTCACATCCCGGAGGCGCCCTCTCACCTCGTCCCCCCCTACTGTGACCACCCGCACTCGTACGGCCCGCCGCGTCCTATGGCCGGCCGCTCTCCCTTTCCCGGTGGCCCACCTCCTCCCTTTCATGGCCGGCATTCTCCCCCAGTCCAACATGGCGACCCCGCCACCCGTGGCCGTCGTCGCCCCACTATTGACCCGGTGGTCATCGGCCGGGCGGCACACGAAGCCCCCGGCTTCGACAAGGACGCCCTCAACCGGTCCATGAAGATGTCGGTCCCCGTAATGGGCCCGACCACGGACTTTAAGCAATGGAAGAGGACCTTCCTTAATTTCCTCTCCATCAAGGCCGCATACCTCATTCCACAGTTGGCCATACGCGACTCCGGCGTTTGGCTCGACGAACCAGCACAGCACTACGCCTACACGCTGCTTCTCCATGCAGCCAGCGCGAATCAGCGCGCTGACCAAGCGATGAAATGCGTTTCTCCAGCACGCCCTGACTGCGCCGCTGCCGCGTGGGACATCCTTTGTGAACGCCTCGATTGTCGGTCTTTTGCTCGCTCCTTGTCCCTCCTGGACAACCTAACGGTTTGACAGCGCCATGGTCAGTCACTCAGTGACTATGTCCACTACATGCGCCAGACCTTTGACGACTACAACGACACGTGCCAATTGGTTGATGGCTCCGTTGCCATCCACCCCCACCACCTCGGTCTCCTCATGTTGCGCGGTATTTCCAGCAGCGGCCCACACGGTCAGGCGAAGCAATGCGTCATCAACGCCTTTGACACGGACTACATCATGTCGGCTGATGAAGTGATGGCCAGCATTCTCCACCTCGCGCACAACTTGGACGACGACCCTGCCCCGGACACACCCGCTCCGGCCATATCACCCTTTCCCATCTCTGCGTTCGTCGCTGCGGGCCGCGGCTCGCACAGCGGTCGAGGCCCACCACACCGTAACCCTCGCGGCCATCGACCCAACAAGTGTGGCGTTTGTGGCAGCCTCAACCATCTCATGTCCGCATGCACTGTCACGGATGACGCTATCCTTAAGTGGAATCTCGCCAAGCGTAGGATGACAGTCTAGAAGTACGGCGCCGCCGACGGCACCCCCTCTACTCACGCTGCGCTGCTGAGCGACGACGACGCCCCCGCCGATGACACCGACTGCCTACCCACCCTCGAGGACTGCGCTAGTGACTACGATGACGACGAGGTGAGTGTCCCATTCAGCTCTGTGGCATTCTCCTCTTCCCTCGCCCCGGGTCGTAACCTGTCACGGTTTTGGGTCGTTGATTCCGCCTGCTCGATTAATCTCACCGCGTTCCGAGATGACTTCGTGAAATTCACGCCCCCCTCCGCTCCCTCTCGCGTGGGTGGTGTCGGCGTTGACGTTAAGGGCAGTGGCTCAATGCGGATTTCTGTCAGACTTGCCTCTGGCCAGCTCATTCACCGCACTGTGTATGCACTCTACACCCCTTACCTATCATCTCGCTCCGCACAGCGTATCGGCAGACTCCTTAGTATTAGCTGGATGCAAACTCACAGCGGATGTGAATTCATCTTCCCCTCCAACTCTGACACTGGTTTGATTTTGGTACCCACAGGCATGGGTGTGCTAGAAACGGTCTCTACCTCCTTCCCTACCAGCCGGACCTCCCTTCCAGCCCATCCGCACCGGCGGAACTTGACGCCTCACCTCAAGTTGCCCTTACTGCCCAGTGTGATCCCGTCTCGTGGCACCGTCGTTTTGGCCACCTCAACATGCAAAGCCTTCAGGCCCAGCATAATAACGGTGTCCCGACTAGCCATGTGTTAGCTATCGCTGTAGCCAAAGTTTCTTGCGACTCTTGCTTACTTCACAAAGCCACAGCTGCACCACGCAACACAGCCGCTTGCGCGAAGCCATCCCACCCCCTCCTCAATCTGTCCACTTATCTTTGGGGCCCAACAATGCGTCTCCGACCCGTGCATCTACATCTTTCGCACCGGCCACGTCTTCGCCATGATCGACATGTACGTCGATGACATTCCCGCGGCCTGCAATGATGCCACTTGGCTCGCATCGTTCAAAGCCCAACTCGGAGCACGGTTCAAGATCAAGGACCTAGGCGACCTCTCCCAACTCCTCGGCATGCACATTACGCGCGATCGCTCCACGCGCACAATATCGCTGGACTAGTCCAAGTACTTGCGCGACATCCTCGCCAAGTACGGCATGTCCGACTCTAAGCCGTCGTCACTTCCGATGGACCCGGGCTTTCTCGCCGGCCTTGCACACTTGAATTCGCCCTCTCTCACCGGAGTGGCCAAGGACGTCTACCCGAGCCTCCTGGGCAGCCTCCAGTACGAAGATGTTTGTACACGCCCCGATGTCTCCACGGCGTTGAGCATCCTCGGCTCTGCCCAAGCCTCGCCCACCGAGGCACACTTGCAGGCTCTGAAAAAGGTCCTCCGCTACCTTCATGGCACCATCGACATGCGCCTGACGTTGGGGGGGGGGGGGGGGGGGGGGCTAGACAACAGCCTCCAACTCACAGGCTTTGCCGACGCTGATTGGGCCAACGACAGCAGCACCCGCAAGTCTCGCTCCGGCTATCTCTTCACCCTCGGACGCGGGCCGGTTAGTTACAAGTCCAAACAACAGACTTGTGTGGCTCAATCCACGTGTGAAGCCGAGTACTACTCTGCGGCTGTCGCCACCAAGGAGGGACTCCGCCTCCGACAACTCCTGGGGGAAATCTTCAACTCCCCCATCACCGAAACCACCACCATATGTAAGGACAACCAAAGCGTCATTGCATAATCCCATAATGACTTGGTCAGCGAGAAGACTAAGCACATCGGTCTGAAGTGGCACTTCCTCAAAGACCACGTGGAGCAGGGAACCATCAAGTTGAGGTACCTCCCCACTGACCAGATGGTGGCTGACATGCTCACCAAACCCCTCCCAAGACATGCACTAGCAAGACACCGAAGTGCGATCCTTGGAGTACAAGACCCAATGCAACGCTTCATCCCGTAGCTACCTTCAGGGGGAGTGTTGTAAGTAATACCGTATACGTATTAGTTGCAGATAGCTACTGTAAGCTACTCTAGATATGATTAGTACATGTCTAGATCGGACATACCGATAAACTGTTTGACTCGGTACAGAGCTGTCGCTAGGCTACAGCTCTCCCACTTCTGTTGTCCCGACACCACGCTTGAAGGCTGGTTGTCGCCGTAACTGTTCCGTTTGCGGGATTGTGACTGTAACTACGTTTGCGTAAGCTATCTTCCACACTAACTGTGTTTGCATGGTTCAATAAATCCGCATGCGTGTGTCTACCCCGATAGGCGGAGGCGACGCGTGAAGGGATGAGAAATCGCACCCACGCATAGTTCAATATCACTAGGGGGTCGGTTTTCACTCTTAGTTGGCCAAACGGCCGCTTTACTTATAGGTGGTCGGGGTCGCTTTTTGGGTGGTGTCGTCGAGTGGTGGGGTGCATCGTGACAGCCGTCGAATAACTTGAATTACAAGGACCTTCGGGTGGTCCGATTTGCATTCATCCCCTCGTACACACGGGTCGGTATGATGACTACCAAACCGCCTGCCCACCCTCAGCTACGTCCACATCTTGGCTCGTAAGGTGTTAGTCCTATGGTTGGCCCTACGAGCAACCCATATTGCCTTATCCTTGCCCAACGCGACGGCGGGTGGCTAATTAGACACAAGTGGATATAAAATAGAATTGACATGTACCTCGTGTAATTAAATGCATGTGAGGCTCGTGACCCTCGTGCCAGGTTAATAAGCTTACTTGTTTGCTGTAATCCACAATCATTGTTTGGACCGTGATTTTTATATTAGTGCTTTTAACCTTACATAGAACTCTTGATTAATCTTGTAGGACAATGAGTGTCCAACGTGCTACGGGCACGATGAGCCTAACTTCGCCGACTTGGACCCGTCTTGGTACATGCACGACAAAGGGGTTTTCGTCGAAGGCATCTCCTTTTATGCGGTTGGTACATTAGAACGTCCCCTCCCGTTTTGGACCACGTTATGCAATCCTAACTCTAAAGTGTTGTCGTGGATTCGCCACGATTCCCCGCTCACTTGATAGAGCGGGCCTCCTGCACATGATGATATTCATAATTCTAAATCAGCTTATCACCTCTCAAAGTTTATAGATGCTTATATCTACGAAATGATCGCCGTTGGCCGCGTCTCCCTCACATACATATCATGCGGTAAGGAAACATACTTGCTTTTTCCCTTCCCTTATGCTGCTCTTTGTAGACACAACCACTTGGAGACATTGGTTGAGGCAATTAGAGACGTCCCACTGTTGTGTTGCTTCAAGAGCGATGGTCGAGGCACGGGCAGCAACTATTCGAGACGACCCCCTACTCAGCGGCATGAAAAGCGGAGAATTTGGCGTTAGTTGGAGAGCGGCCATGTGATTGCTCTTTGGGGGTAGGCTATTGTCGGCGCTTGTTGATGGCGAGTTGCCAGCCTTCAATGGCATATGTAGCAATTGGATAATGGGGTTGTAGTTCCGAGCGGAGGGGCCATTGTTGAGATATCCCCATAGTGGGCACGATAATGCACACATCTGTACGTTGTACTCCGGGAGAGTTTTGGCCCTACTGTCTCGCCAATAGTGGATGTACTGCGGGAGCCCGTTGCTCGGGCAGTACGGGGGTACATATGTGAGATATATCCCCATTGCGTACCGACTTTTAGGCGCGGTACTTGGTTACGGCGTACGGCTCCGGACATGGAGGTGCCGGGTTCGATTCTTGGTGATGGCACTTCCGTGTAACCCTTCCACAGCCATCTTCCTCCATCGTCACGGGAAGGTTGTCGGCATTCTCATGCATGGCCCTGGCGGCGTCCACGGGGCGGGGTCGGGTAATAGGGGTCGGTGGATTTCACTCGCATTGATTGTTGTCTGATTAGCTCAAAGTTGGCGAAGTGGATTATCCCTGCGCTTTAACTTGTCTATAACGTGGCATAGAAAGGTGGCTCGGACGGTAGGCGAAGAAGTTCTAGCCGAACCTCTTATTAGTAGGATGGCTTTGTGTGCGTCCAAGGACAAGGTGACGAAGACGATCTTGTGTCTCTCGGTCATAGTATGGAGGTGACGAGGTCGGGTACCCTTGGGGGGGGTGGGGCCGTTGGAGGCTCATGTGGCGTCGACGACTACTTGGGTGGCCGGATCGGTGTGGTTGGATGTTGCCGTGGTGTGCGGGGCGGGTTTCTTGGGAATGATTCCTTTTTCCTCTGGCGTGAGTTTGGGGATACGGAAGCCTCGCAAGACGATGAGGTTATCGCAGGAAGAGGAGGTATTGAACCATGCATACACGGTTAGAGTGGAAGATAACTAACGTACACTTAGTTACGTGCACAATCACACAGAAGGACAATCACATGGACAATCATCCCGTTGCTTGGTGTCGGGACAAAGGAAGTGGAGAGTTGTAGCCTAGTGACAACTTTATTTCAAAAACAAACATTGTATCGGATTGCCCGATCTAGACATGTACTACGCATATCTAGAATAGCTTAGAGTAGGTATCTGTAACTAGTAACCAGTGAGCATTACTTACAACTCTCCCCCTACAAAGAGCTAGGGGGTAAAGCGTTGCATAGGCTCTGCGTCTCCTAGGATCGCACTGCGATGTCTTTTGAGCGACCTCAGACGGGGGCCCATAACATGTTGAACCATGCATACACGGTCAGCGTGGAAGGTAACTAATGTACACTTAGGTACATGCACAATCACACAGAAGGACAATCACATGGACAACCAACCCAAGGCTTGGTGTCCGGGACAAAGGAAGTGGAAAGCTGTAACCAAGCGACAGCTTTGTACCCAAAACAAACAGTGTATCGGATTGTCCGATCTAGACATATACTACGCATATCTAGAATACCTTAGAGTAGGTATCTGTAACTAATAACTAGTGAGCATTACTTACAACACATCGGGTATCACATGAACGGTATCTTTCTTGAGGGAGGTAGCGTAGAGGAGGGAGAAATGGTAGCTGAAGCTAAGCACTAGCTTGCGATTGTCAGTGAAAGTGGAGTCGTCCGGTGCTAGAGATAGGGTCCCGGTGCAAACCGGGCCATCACGAGTATGATTGAACTCCGTGCCGTAGGTGGAGGTGTAGCTTCTTCCCTCAGTGAGTCAACGTAGGACATGATTAAGACATAGCTTGACATATTTAGTCGCCAGGTCATGGGTGGTGGCGTTATTGATTGCCTTGCCGAGTTCCTTCGTGGTAGGTAGAATAAACGTTTGAAGTCGGTGGCCTAGATCATACAACACTTGAGGCCCCACGTGTGGAAGGCTTTGTCAAGTGTAGGTGAGACGGCTAGCTTTTGTCCCCGGGGGGGAGCTGCGCCAAAAACATATAAGTGTGGGAAGCAAAGCGGTCGACGATAGGAAGGGCCATCATGGACTTTCCGTAGCGTCGATCATGCCTTGGGTGTGATGTGCTGAGAATACCTCCAATCGATCGACGTTGCTTGCCTTGCGGAGCTTGTAGACGTCACGTAGCTCAGAAGGATGGAGTAGCGCATGTCTTGGGATGACCGGTATGTAATAGGGGGGGTGCCGTCGTTCTCGTACTCCGCGAGGGCTTAAATGGCTTAAGTGGCATCATACAATTCTTTTTCTACGTCCGGAGTAACCTCTGCTCCATCGTCCTAAGTGTGAGCAAGGGCTGAGGCGAGGAGGTCACGGGCGTCGCACTAACCTTGGAGTCATGGCACAATGAGCCATAGGTGGTGGCTGCCTCTCTTCCTTGTTGAGGTGGGGGGCGCCTTGTATGGTGGTCTTGCATGGGCTATCCTCGGGGTCGCAAAGCAACTTGGAGCTATTGTCGGTATGGTGTTATCTTAAATGAAAGTGAAAATGATTTACAACAATACTAGTAAACTCGACCGGCTTTTGTCTAACGATCATCATCTGCTCAATCATTTAGGACACTTAAAAAGCAAAGATTGGGCCGGGTACTCTTCGACCATGTACACCTATCGACACACCTATCTGCAATGTGTGCCGATGTTCCTTGGCGCTTAGGCAATGTTAGTAATCGCAGTAATTGCCACAATCCCATCGCTTAAGCATTAACCGCATAAATAGTTTTGTAATCTAGAAAATCAGATCTACAAAAATGCCACTTGTCAAGAAATGCAAAATGAAAGTTGCTGCTCGGCCTTCACGATGCACGGCCCGCTCCCACCGACCTGGGGTGATGCCGACCGGCCTAGGCCGATCGGCATTCGAAAATCGGCGACGAATCACCCTGATCTAGCTCCCGCGTGACTTTTGTTTTGCCGGATAATGGTGGGAAAAGGCGTGCGAATAAAATCTCCTCACGCAGTCGCTCGTCGATCACGCCGTCGCATTCCGTAAGCCCCCCCCAAGGTCGTAGTCGCTCCTCCCGTCGCAACTTTTCCTCATAGTCGAGGTCCCCCGTCACCACGAGGGCATGTGGGGGGGACTAAGACTACCACATCGAAAAAAGCTAGCCCTCCTGCTGCCGCGCTGAAAAGTTTTCCCGGCCATTTCCCCGGTTATTCCTTGTTTTGTACCCGGGCACAAAACTAGAAAACTAGCCAGCGGCCGCACCCTCCGCCCACCGATCGCGCGTCCGTCGAGCTTTCATCTTTCGAGTGCAAGCCTCCACGCCGACCCGGGCTCGCGGTCTCTAATATTATGTGTGCATGTCGATAGTGGGTAGCGGTGGGCAGAGCATGGTCACCATTACCGGATCCAAAAAGGCCGCGGGGGTACGGACACTGTCGAAAAGCCCTTCGTATAGGGTTTTTCCGGATGATCCCGAGCATCACTGCCGCCGGACCACGCCGCTCCTCCCGTCGCGATATTCCTCCTCTATTATGGTGTCGTGATGCCCCCCTTGGGTCATGTCGACCGCAGCACGCTAGTCGGCAAGCAGCGAGCGCCCTTCCCCGGCACCGCTTCCGGGCGGTCCGCCGCCGGCTCCAATACCCTCCACCAACCCATGATCCACCCGTACCCTACACGCCAAAAAATATTCCACAGATTCTGCCCCCACCTCTTTATCTGGAGAGAATCTGAGAGTATTTAGTGGCGACAAGCATGTCGGACAGGCCGTGCGGGAGATCTTAGTGCCGGTGTACGGATATTATCATTTCCAAAACTCTCCGTACATGGCTTCCGGACAGCAGCTCATCGCGCGGATCGTATCATCCGGTACATTGTTCAGCCCCTTACCGTGCCATGCATGGCACGGCAACAGGGTTACAAGCGCCCACCCCGTGGAGGTAGAGTTAGGAGCCGACGGGCCTGCGATGATGTTGTTTTAAAATGAGTTCTAGGACAACAAGTCGGCGGCCGATAAGGATCAAAGACGGTGCTTATGGTTCGGTCGGGTGGGGGGGAGTTTTGTTGGGCGGTTGGGGTCTTGGGGCGGCCGGGTCGGGGCGGAAGCATATGCGGATATTCTCCGGGAGGACCTTTAGGCCCCAACGCTTGGTAGTGGACGCTGTGAGCTTTTGGGTGGTGGTGTTTTTGCAGCCCATGGTGACGGGGATGCCGGGCTTGACGAGGTTGCTGATCTTTGCTGATCTCACGGTAGTCAATGCACAGACGTAGTGAGCCATCAACTTTCCGCACAAAAAGAATTGGCGAGCCGAACTCACTGTAGATGGGACGGATGAGACCAACCTCCACGGCGTCTTTGAGCGGTCGATTAAGTTTAGCGCGCTCTGCATGTGACAATCTGTTCAGCCTTTGGCGTCGCATCGGGCCAGTTGTTTCAATGGGATGATCCCACTGTCGGTTTACAAGTGGAGAGTCGACAGGTTGCAGTAACTCCGGGAAGTCATCGCAGAGTAACGACCGGAAGTTGTCACGTTGTTCTGCAGTCAGTTCCTCTCCAGTGTGAAAGTCGGTTGGTTGGTCAGCGGACGTAAGTTCAATGACGTAAAATTCAGCATGACGTGCCTTGCTGCGGTGCGTCTTGCGCATGAGTTTCTGAACTTAAGTAGATGACAACACCAGACACTTAGGGCGTCGTTCCTCGAGTGTAGTCTCCATTGTTGTGCCGTCCATTAGAGTAAAAACTCGGGTTGAACCAAACTGTAGAGAGGCATGTTCCTCATCAAGCCATGATAAACCCATGATTAAATCCGCAGGACGTAAATTACGTAAGACGTAAAAAGTACGGTGAAATTCGTGTCGAGCCGGCTCAAAAGTAACATCACGGATTGTCGAAGAAGTCACTCGTTGTCCGTTGGCAAGTCGAACAAAGGTCTTAGTCACAGACTTCCGAGTCTGTAAAGCAAAGCGTCGTACAAAGTCCTCAGATACGAAATCGAGCGTCGCAGCGCAGTCCACTAATCCAGAAATTTGGTGTCCGCCATCAAGTGTTTTCACAGTTAGCTAAGTGCGAATTGACGGACGAGCTTCCGTGAGGTCCGTCAGTAGTGTTGTAGCTGGCGAAGAAAATTGTCGCAGCGTAGGGATGGACTGTTCCGCGTCGCCAAGAGGTACATGTACCGAGGTGGGTTGATGAAATGTTGTAGGTGATGTCGAGTCGTAAAACGCACAATATGCGTCGATTAAGCACAGTTGTACATGCCAAGGAACTGGAGCAACCACCTCATGTTGCGCTGGGTTCTCCAGTGACTGGCGAGTAAAAAGATGTGTCCGCGCTGGGAATTCTTGGTAGAGTTTCCATTGCTTAGTCAGCGGTGCAAATTTTGCCCATGTCGCTAGTACAAAAACAGCCATCGTAGATGTTAGACGACAATCCTCAAAATGCCGTGCAATCTGCTCAACTAACTCCCATGGTTGATTAATGAACACCCGTTCTCCTGACAAGTCCCTCTCAAGAATCGAGTCACTCGGCGAATAGTGAGGTAAGTCACCGTGGGAGTTTAGACCTTCATCATCAGCACATCCCTCCAATGTGAAGTTGAATTGTGCATGTAGAGGGTCAAAGACAAAGTCAACAAGTTTCTTATCAATCGAACGTCTGGTTACATGTTTCCGTCTCTGTCTTTGCTATTTCTGACGACGACGACCTGCTACTAAAGTTGCATTAGTTTTAAAGTTTACTAAAGTTGCAAAGTGCTGCATTCTGACGACGACATGCTACAAGAGGTGCATGTGTCGCGACTGTAGTCGACGGAGATGCCGAAAGCTTATCGATGACCTCTATCGCTAACAATGTTTCAGAACGAATAGTATATGTAGCCGGCTGCTCCAGTTCGTTGGTAGAACAGCCTTGCCACCATCATTGCTTCTTAGATTGCGATGCCTCCATAGGTGCCCTGCCCTTCAGTTCAGGGCACTGAAACAAGCGGTGTCCCTTCTTGTGGCGCTTGAGGCAGAGTCCCTCCTCCATGTGCCTCTTGCGCTCCTCGGATGTCATTGCATTAGTGAGTGAGTTGAAGTCAACGCGACCAGTGTTTGAAGATGGTTGACCTCGACCACCACCTTGATTGCCTCCACGTCCACGGCCTCGACCACGGCCTCCACCATTGCGCTTCCAAATCTTAGAGGCTCCAACGAGAGGGTCGTCAAAGTTGCGCTTCCTTGTGGGTTGAGTAGACGGGCTAGCTAAAGACCGCATGCTACCGAGTTCCGGTGAATCCGTTACGACGTCGTTCAGGAAATTCTGCAGCTCCACTAGAGTAACGTTGTAACCCTTCTGAGCTCGGTGTGACTTCGTTTGATTCTTTAACGTCTAGTTTGCCAGACCGTTGATGAAGCGCACGCACTGCACATCAGCCGTCAGGTTTTGACGTGACCGACGTAAGAAGTCGTTGTACTGTTTAGTGTAGACGGTGTAACTCATCACGTTGCTCTGCGTAAGGTTGAGCAAAGCGTTAATCGCGTAATCTTGGATGTTCGGGAGAAACGTAGTCTTGCGTAACTCCGCGAAAAGCATGTCGTAGGCAGACGGAATAGCGGCTTGGTTTTTACGGTTCAGCCACCACCCATTCAAATGTCATGAGAACTGTGACGTAACCCATATAAATGAGTCGTACGAATCAGCCGTAATGCCAAGTAAGAGAAAACGTTGAGGTTGTGCCTGGAGCCAATCCTCCAACTCACGAGCGTTGTTACCAGACTGAAACGGGGAGTTAATTGCAGCCTTACGCTGCGTCTCCGTAAGGGTCACAGGTAGTCCGGCCAAGTTCCGTGTAGGCATCGGCAGTCCCACACGTAAATCCGTCGGCGTTTCACCACAGAGCCGATTAATGTGTCCACGAATCTGTAGCCAGACATGACCATAGTCAACCGACCTAAACTGGGAGTACATGAAGAACTGTCTTGGAATAGTCGTGTCGTCATAAAGGAGTGCCTGAGACGTATAGACTGCACGACGAAAAGTCTCCCATTGAGTCACGTAACCGAAGTGAAGTAACTCGCTCTTATGTTTCATAGCAGGAAGTAACCCCGTCTGAGCGGGCGTAAGAATCAGACCACCAATGTCAATCGTTTCCGGGACGACGTAAGAACCATCCGGATTAATCGTAGACTGGGTAGTAACAACCTGCTCGAGCTGAGCAGGAGTACGTAAGTGACTCGTTGCTTACGAAACGGGAACATAAGCCGAGTACACATAAACAATTTGTTGTCCTTCAGGTAACGCAACTCGAACAAGTGCGTCACTCAAGAGTGTCAAATCATCCGGTGTCAAAGTAAGGCCGGTTTCCTCGTGTAACTCACGAACGGCGGCATCAACTGGCGCTTCATTAGCTGTAACAAAGCCAGCCGGGAATCAAGTTATACCAGTTCGAGGCTCACGTTGTAACACCAGCTTCACGTTCGACAATTTAGTCCCTCCGACATGAATTACGAGTACCACGTATCGTCCAGGTCTAACGGAAGCCATTTCAAGTCAATCAAGCAACGTCGAGCGAATCAATTAGTAGCGAAAACGTGCGTCGACCAAAGAGCTCCGAAACCAGTGTGGCAGTTAGCCTCCTCAAGCTAAACGCTAGCACAAATCAGTTCTAATCTGTCTAGTTCTATCGTTGCAAGATGGCAAAATAATGTTGTCGAGAGATGCCAGTGAAAGATGTCGAGAAGACGTCTCACTGCTATACTTAAGTAGTATATATTATAAGTGAACAATGGAATTGTTAAGTGGTTTTGTCACCTCCCTCTATTGCACTAGGCTTAAATAGGTCTCTGCCGAGTTAGCTTACGCCTCCTTGCTTCGCTTACGTGTCATGCGTTAGGGCTGTCTAACCGTCGTCATATGTCCAGAGACGCGGCTCGTCTAGCATTGGGCTTCACGACGCGGCTCATTCTGCTTCGGATAACTCGCTTAGGCGCGTCATCTGCCCAGTTAGATTAACTGTGCGTATTTGGACGTACCGGGAGGTACTGGTCGTACATTAGCACCAGTACCTTTATGAATATTGCAGTAGCGACGTACCCACGTTTGTACGTCCGTCCGATGGAAAAGTACGAATTGGAATTAGTAACGAGTACCTGTACAATGTCATGCAATGTACTGTTGCATGATTGTACTCGTCACAAAATGGCAGTCGTGGGCCGATTGAACCGAAGGCGTGCCAAGTAAAGCGAAAGTGCGGAGGTTCGCATCGGGCTTGCCCTGTTGAGCTCCCAATGCAAGACTGCCCGGGAGAAGGAGGCGAGCGTCTAAGTGGGGGGAAATTTTGTCTATGATTTCATCTATTTCTTATACCGCCGCGAAGCCCCTGCAACACTCCTCACAACACTCCGGAAATTTAGTAGGTGAAACATAAGCTAGTCAAGAGCACGCGCCCCTCTTACCTCGTCAAGCACGACGGCACCTTAGTACCACCTAATTGTAGTAGAGCCGGCAAGCAAGCAACTAGTCGTCATTCGTTATGGTTAGACATGAGCTTGAAGTGAGTGTTGTCGGCGGAGTATGTCCAATTAAGCCCGGGAATTCCAAGCAAGTTGTCTAAACCTCACACGTCGTTACGACCGCAACGCTCGGGTAGTACTCACGCGCTCATACCAAGCTGCGTATTGCTTAGCGACCCACTTCAAATTTGTTGACTTGTTGGAGGGGGCTTGGAAGCGTGGATGCCTTGTTCAACAAGCGAGGTTTAGTTTATTTGTTGGCGTGTGAATGGACCATGGAAGTTCACGCCGCACGCACATGTGATGTACTTGGATAACACACGAGCGAGGAACACTCACATGATGCAAGGCTGGACAAAAAGTGCACGCTATAGATGGGCGAGGGCGCTTTGCTCCGGCGAGGGTCGAGGTCCGATTTGGCCGGTTAGGATCTTATCACGTTCACGGTGATGTTTGGGCTGCTTGGGTATGTCCGGATGTGTTTGTCCCAACCACTTCCGCCTCACACACGACACACGTCGAGAACTGAGCTTGTAAATCAATAAAAATGAAGAATTGGTAAACCCTAAACCCTAAAAACCCACTTGTCAATAAAATCGACGCATGCTTAGATTTTCACATTCGATGGTGCGATGAAATCTTGTCCAGTAAATAGGATTGTCTGGAGGACTGTATTGCTAAAGCGCCATTTCTAGCGCGACTTGTAAGCAAAACATGAAAACTAAGCATTTCCAGTTGGCCCTTCGCTGCACCTGTACATGTACAGCACCTCCATCGGTATATTTGATTGATGATGGTACGAGTTCTCCCATTGCATGTTCACGCTGGGTACAGCAGGTAGATGATATGAGGGATTTGTACATTGTACGTTGGTTTATGGCTCATGACTTACTTTGTGTGGTCTCCAAATTATGACGATCACAAACGGCGGGGGAGAAACTACGGGCACACTAGTAGATTACGCTGTATCTATCTATATATCGGAATATGACAAATTGTGGTAGAAAGAAGATTCGGACCTGGCGCAGTAATTATTTTGTCGGCGCGGATGCACCTTCCAAAGCCAGAGGCCAAGCTGTTCTAGCAGTTTCTCTCCCCGTTTTATCCCCCCACCTTCCCCCCTTCCCACGCCAAGCCCCCCTTCCCCTTTTCGCATATCCCGCCTTACCCAAAGCCCTCTGCAGAATACTGTTGGGATTTCGACCGCCTGGTGATAATTACGTGATTCTCGAAGTCACACAGCACCCAAGCTCTCCGCTGGCTGTCCTGTCATCTGCACTACGGCACAGATTCAAGCTCGGGATTATTTGGCAACCTCGGGCACCTACACCACAGCCACTTGGCTCACTCCCTGTCGCCGGCTTGCAGGCAATCTGGGGCTGTGGTAGAGTAGAACTACTTTCAGTCTCAACCTTACCTCTTGCTGCGGTATAAGTACGGGCCGCCTGGCGTGCAGTGACGCAAGTGCACGTCCCTACGCGGCTTCTCCTCTTCCTGAGTATCGAAGTGAAGGCAGAGAAGCGTAACCGGTGAGACTCCTACACCAAACTGCACTCGGCACACGTATGTTGTTAAGATGCTGGCTTTTTAGCTAGACGGGACTTCTCTTCGGCTGGCGTTGATCACCCAATGTTTACTGATATGCAAACACGCCCGACCCATCTGAAAGGTGCAATAAACACGCGACAAAACGCGTCAAATCTTAGTAGTTTGGGTTGTTTTGATAGTTCCGTCAGTTTGCATAGACGTTGGGTATCCACTTGCGATCCCTCGCGCTATGATAACGGTCACGACGGCCCCGGGCGTTTGCGAAGGGCGCCGATCTGTGCGTGCGAGTTACTTAAAGCTTTTTGTTTGGGTGCAGTTGTATCTCTTGAGAGTGGAGCTTGCCCACGGGCGGGTTTTCCAATAAATATCTTGACCTGTACTTTCAGATATTCTTCAACGGTCTAGGCCAACCTCTTTCGAGATCAGTGCGACCTTGGCCTGCACGATTGTGGCCTCACTAGTGATATGTGTGAAAGTGTGTTGGACGAACTATCACTATTGCTGGCTGATTCCATTTTGCTTTACGTCCTTGTATTTATTGAGCCGCTGGACCAAGCGCGCCGCGTTTCAACAGTTGGTGGTTTCCATTGTAGTGTTCACCTTTAGACTGTTCCAATAAACTAGCATGAAACGTTGGGTGCGAAACGAGGTATGGATAGTATGATCTTGCACGGAACGCTAAATTATGACTCCCAGGACTTGTCCTTTCCTACCTGTATCAGTGCTATGTTCATTGGAAGTCTTCTCATTATTGTCGGTCGGTAGGTACCTGCGAAAAATGTCAATATTGTCGCTCACAAATGTCAAGAATCCTCTCAGTGCACTGAAACCTGCCCTTTTCTTATGTCGTTGCCAGGTTACGAACGATGACTACCGTTTTGGCCTCCAAGCACTTCAGCGAACGACCCTCGTTCCCTGCCGATCTCGAGGTCTTGCTTGTCGACTCTTCCAAACAAGCCTCTGAAACTGCTAGGAAAGCTCTGCAAGGTTGCTCTTACCGTGTCACCGTCTGCAGTAGCTGTGGCGAGGCTGCCAGTACGCTTTCTCGCAAGGCAATCGACTTGGTTCTCGTGGAGCAGAAGCTGTTCATGGGCCAGTTGGCTGGCGCGGCGCAGCTCAAAGCTGCAGCAACCCTAGTTCCCACCGTTGTTATTTCTGACAGTGGTAGCGCCAAGGACGTTTGGGCTGCTATCGCCGGACGAGCAGTAGATGTACTGACAAGGCCTCTATCAAAGCAAAAGCTTCAGACGTTGTGGCAACACACCGTCCGCATGCAACGCTCACCACTACCAACACCTGCGACCTCCTGTGGCGATATATCCAAGACTGCACCGTTTGTGAATAGCGAATCGACGGTCACCGCCGCTATGAAGGAAACGGCTACTCCGGTCTTGTCTGACAGCAAAAAGCGCAAGTTAAAGGAAGTGTCGGGTCCGCTAGTTACGGCACGGCCTCCTCTTTCGATCAGCCCGAATGGGATAGTGTCAGCTGTGCCCTTGCCCCGTCACATGCACCCTCCGGGCGCTGTTATGGGCTACTGGCCTCAGCCCATTATGGCTCCCATGATGGCCTGCCCTCAGGCTGCCCATGCTTGGGGCACGCCTGTGATGGGTATTCCAGCTGGCCAGCAAGGCGCCGCCCACTTTATTGGGCACCCTCACATGACGGTGCAGATGCCTCATGGGCTGATGGCCTCCGTTCCTGGTCAGCCGGTCGGATCACAACCTATGCTTATCCATGCGATGCCTCAGGCTCGCCCATTGGCTGCTCTCCCTGCGCTGCCTGCTCCGCAGCAGAAGGTGGAGGCCCCGCCTGTGAGTAAGATCGGGGCAGAGGAGGCACCGCAGGAGCCGTCGATCAAGGAGCCGC
Source organism: Tetraselmis chui (assembly GCA_026401115.1). Classification (NCBI taxonomy): domain Eukaryota; kingdom Viridiplantae; phylum Chlorophyta; class Chlorodendrophyceae; order Chlorodendrales; family Chlorodendraceae; genus Tetraselmis; species Tetraselmis chui. Next base: position 122,708 of record JAPMLY010000756.1, read on the forward strand.
TCTCCCCGACCCAGAGCTGTGGAAGCTTTCATGCTATGTCTGATAACTCATGCGGTAGTCAGCTGGCTTTGGTGTCCAGTGACCATTTCATCAACTCCGAGTCTTCCAATGACACTACCCAAGACTCGCAGCCCTCTTGCGACCCAACCTCGCTGGATGACATCAGTGAGGACGACTACGCGTTCATCGATTTTGCGCTCAGTGATTCCTTCCCCATAGTGGATCAGGATGAGATCCTTCCTCCTCTGGGCCTGTCCCTGAAGAAGTCCAGCTCTCTGTTGAACATGCTGAATGTGCAGATGGTGTATTAGGCCCATCAATTTTCCAGTGCGGTTGCTTCAGGGGACTGTCACGCCGAACATAGGATAGTGACCCCTGGGTACATATGCTCTACAGTTTTCAGAGGTGCTTGAAGGGGGATGGGCCATGCGCCAATCCTTCCTGCTCGTGCCTCAGTCGCAGGTTGACCTAGTTGTGCTTGAGTATGCAGCAGGTATGCATTACTAGTGCCACTTCACCTTAGTGAAGACCACGGCAAATGCTATACGATCCATGCTCAAGAGGAATGGCCTAAACATAGAGGTACAAGGGAATGAACTCGTCTAGCAAGAGCTTCCTGTCTACCCACATAACATATAAAAAATATTCAATAAGCAATTACGTTGGCTCCTCTCGATGGCTACCCCCGTGTCCCATACGTGTCAATACATCGTCCGTGTCAGGACTGAATGCGTTACAGAGGATAACGCCTCCGTCTTACCGTTTGTGCTGCTGCTGGCAAGAAAATGGGTGGCTTCATGATTTCTCACAGAGTACTAAGGAAGTGCAGTCCCAATACAAGGCTACCCATTGCAAGGCATTCACCGGTAATCATGGACTTCAAAGTATCATTGTGGCGCACATCAGCGGTAAATAAGCAGATTGGCATCGGTAAATTTAAAAGTAAATAAGCTGACTCTCGAAATACATGCAATAATGGAGCAACTCAATGCTGTAGGCAAAAGACAATTGGTGACTCTCCTTAATATCCCAAAGCTTGCCCGAAGCTTGTGCTCGTGGAAAAGGATAGCACAGACGCCACAGGGACGAAGACAAGTGAACAAACCCAGCCTATCCCAACTTACTGACTGCACAAACACGTCACCCTAAACCCTACCCTGAACTTGCGCGGCTTACTTCTCTTCTACTTTCTTTTCCTCTACCTTCTTCTCGCCCTCCTCTACCTTCGCCGCTGCCTCTTTCTCCTTCTCCCCTTCCAGCTTCCCTTCTTTCTCTTCGTCCTTCAACTCAGTCTTGAGCTCGCTCTCAAACTCCTTCGCGGCCGTCTGGAAGCTCTTCACCGTTCGACCTAGGCCTTTACCCAGATCAGGCAGCTTACTGGGTCCGAAAAGCACCGCAGCAACACCGGCAATCACAGCTGCGGGAAGAAAGGCAACAAAGCACAGCCTGAGCTCGCGATGAAATGAAATAACGACTCGAGTGCAACGAGATAGAGTGCATAATCGCTTACCAATCTCGGGAACTCCCAAACCGAAGAGGCCCATCCGGACCACATTGCGACGGGGTACATAACCTACATCTCTGCGCGCAGGGATATGGCGGAAAGTGCGCGGAAGCGGGGTGCCAGTGAGGCTCTGAGACTTAATGGTTGAGGGCGTGCTGTGGCGCCGCGATGCCACCGTCACCCGAGCGCACGAGGCCGCCGAGACAGATACCGACATTATCAACGATCCGAGGAGTCTACGCCAGGGGATGAAAAGCTTCCTAAAATTCCCGTGGCAATAATTCCCAACGCTATAGCACCTTTAATCTGGGGCGGCGCGGCGATTCCTGGTGGTATTCTTTCAAAGAGCGGCTGCCAACGTGGGTGATGGCTGCTGCTGCTGCGTGATAGCGATAAGATGCTGACGGCACCGTCGCGGCGCGCGCAGTGCCCTACCAACCCACCCCTGCTCTGAGCAGATACACGTACCCTCACATGTACCTCAGCAATATACATAATTCATTTTTATTATATGACGGAATACTGTAAATCAAAATCTCATTAGAAAAAGAAGTGGAGGCCACCAAGCAAAAAGAAGAAAAGAGAAAAAACCTGAGCCCGAGGAATAAGGATTAGGAAGGCATGCCACAGCATCAGCACTGCCCTGAGATATAATGATGATGAAAATTTCTTACAAGAAAAAGCGGTGGAGGCCACCAAGCAAAAAAAGAAGAAAGGAGGAAAAAACCTAAGCCCGAGGAACAGGAAGGCATGCCACAGCACCAGCACTGCCCTCCTGAAAAGCGTCGCGGAGATAAGAACCCAGAGTGCCATGAAGAGCAGCAGAAAGACGTTGCATGAATTCACGTCGCACATCCCCCCAAAAACGCCGAAACGGAACAGAAGTAGATCCACGAACAAAATGCTACATACGGACATAACTGTCAGAGCGCAAGGAACGAGAGTCAGCGGCCCCCATGCCAGGGAAGCGACGAACAGCCACCAAAATAGCCAAGCGATATAATGATAATGAAATACTCGTATTGAGCAAATAGGTATCTATATATATTCATTTGTTTCCATACACAGAATTTGAAAAGAAAATGCACCGGAAACCACCATCAAGCAAAAAGTAGGCGGTTCTTAGATAGTGAACTTTGCCACCGTCCGCGAAAGATGAGATGTCAAGCACAAAGGAGCAAGGGTGGCGGTGTTGTTTTCACATCTTTCTTTATAATCGCGAAATTCCTCATGACAAAAAGCAGGGGAAACCACCATTCCTAAGTGAGAAAATGAAGAGAAAACCCCACCGGCCAAGCCCGAGAAATAGGGAGACATGCACACTGTAAGTAATGCTTACTAGATATTAGTTACATATAGCTAGTGTAAGCTATTCTGGATATGCTTTGTACATGTGTGGCAGTTTGCCTTCTCAAAGCTAACTGCAGACACAAGTATGGTATATTCTGCTTGTTGTGGTTGTCTCTGTAGGTGGAAGTGCATATGGAGGGAGATATGCGAAGACGTTTGGCTTTTTATTGTTTAACAACAAATTGTAATCGAACAAATGAATTGTTAAAAAGTTTATGTCACCTCCCTCCACTGTACTAAGCTTAAATAGGTCTAGCCTAGCTAGCTTGCACCTGCTCTCTCATGGTCTACGTGTCAAGTGCTATGGCTCTCCAACCATTGTCAACAGACTAGCGACGCGGCTCGTCCATCATTGGGAACCTCGTTGTGCATAAGGCTCGCCACTAGAGGAATAGATGAATAGCGATAGCGGTACGTGTCCCTATACAATACCGAAACGTACGGACAATTTTTTTCGAAATTTTTCGAAATGTAATTTTTTCCCGAAACGTACGTGTCTCCGAACGGGACTTGCGGGTGTTGCTGTCGCTTGCCAGGTCAGCGTCGGCAAAGCATGTGAGTTGGAGACTGTGGTCCGTGCCCCCCCCCCCCCCCCCCCCTCCCCCCAACGTCAGGCGCATGTCGATGGTGCCATGGAGGTATCGAAGAACCTTCTTCAGGGCCTGCCGGTGGGCGTCCGTGGGGGAGGCTTGGGCGGAGCCGAGGATGCTCAACGCCGTGGGGACAAAGGGGCGCGTGCACACGGCCGCGTACTGGAGACTGCCCATGAGGATGGGGTAGACGTCCTTGGCCACGCCGTTGAGAGAGGGCGAGGTCATGTGAGCGAGGCCGGCGAGAAAGCCGGGGTCCATGGGAAGGGACGACGGTTTAGAGTCGGTCATGCCGTACTTGGCGAGGATGTCGCGCATGTACTAGGATTGGTCCAGCGAAATGATGCGTGCCGAGCGATCGCGGTGATGTGTATGCCGAGTAATTGGGAGAGGTCGCCGAGGTCCTTGATCTTGAACCGTGCTCCGAGATGGGCCTTGAACGATGCAAACCATGCGGTATCATTGCATGCTGCATAGATGTCATCGACGTAGAGCGCGATCATGGCGAAGACGTGACCAGTGCGGAAGATGGAGATGCACGGGTCGAAAACGCACTGTTGCCACCCATGGTCGACGAGCCATGCACGGAGGAGCATGTTGAACTCGCGGGGGGACTGTTTCAGGCCGTATAGACAGCGCCTGAGGTGACACACTTTGGATGTGTTCCTGTTGGCACTAGCATCCCGTTGCATAGTGCTTATGTACAAGGTAGCTATTTGTCATTCTAGTACTTAGTGTTATGCTATTAGCGGTACTCTATTCCCTATTTGTGGCGGTCGGCCGGCCCTTGCCGGTGCCTTCGCCGGCCGCCATCTCTTTCTTCCCACTTCTCTAGTCACCAAAGCCGGCCCCCCTTGTGGGGCCGGCACGACCTCCGTGTAACTATCCGTTCCCAACTCTAACAGGTTATGGGCCCTCCACCAAGTTACACTAGAGAAGAGCGTGTGTAAAGCGCTCGGCGCCACGCTAGTAATTCATCGTCCCACCGACCCCACGCTTCGCCTTCGAGCTGGTTGTCCGCGACTGTCCTACCATCTCCCACGTAAAAAGGAGAAGAGCGTGTGTAAAGCGCCCGGCGCCACGTTCGCCCCACCCAACTTTCAGTCTCACCTAGCCTTTCAGTACTTTAATTAGTACTGTTATTGTTTTTTCCCGAGGCAATGCCGCAACGCCCACCTTACTTAGCGAGAAGCTTAACTTTCCCACGGCGAAAGGAGGGAGTCAACACGAGCACCCGTCTATGTTATTGCGTGCCTACACGCCACAAACAACCTTGTTGGTTGTGCTTCCTCCTCGCCGGTCGCTCTCATGCGTCGGCTAATTCTCCCGTGGACAGTTTTTCCCGCTACATGTCAGAATAGTACATTACGCAGTACATTTGGAACCGCTTCATATCGGCAACTCGCCGGTAGCGGCACGTTCTTGTGAGCGCATGTCGCTACACCTACCCGGCTTGAGGCACACGCTAAAGCACTAAACCTTCGACCAAGATGACACCTTCCTCAACGCAAGCTAGGACGACGTCAAAACCTCGGCTACCTTGAGGGGGGGTGTTGGCACTAGCATCCCGTTGCATAGTGCTTATGTACAAGGTAGCTATTTGTCATTCTAGTACTTAGTGTTATGCTATTAGCGGTACTCTATTCCCTATTTGTGGCGGTCGGCCGGCCCTTGCCGGTGCCTTCGCCGGCCGCCATCTCTTTCTTCCCACTTCTCTAGTCACCAAAGCCGGCCCCCCTTGTGGGGCCGGCACGACCTCCGTGTAACTATCCGTTCCCAACTCTAACAGTTCCACGGGCAGTTCGTGAGGCGGTAGTGCGCTGTGCGCATCGTGGCGGCGGTGTGCGACAGGGGGGTCGCCAACCGCAGCTGCAGCGACAGCAACAGCGTGGGCCGTCTGCGCGTCTAGCCGAGCGCCGCGGCCCGCACGACCTGCACCCCACTCCGTTCAATCCGAGGGGCCGGCGGCCCCGACCGCAGAGTCCATGACATACCCTCCCGCGGTTCACATCCCGGTACCGATCGACATCAAGCATGCATTGAGCGGCAAGTACGCCGCTGCATGGCGCAAGGCCATACGGTCGGAACTTGCGTCACTGCACAACAAGGGGACATCCCGGATGGAAAACCTACCACTCGGACGTAACGCCATTGGCAACAAGTATATCTTCAAGGTGAAGTCCAAACCGGATGGCTCCGTCGATCGCTTCAAGGCGCGCCTTGTTGCCCACGGATTCACTCAACGAGCAGGAGTCGACTATTCAGAGACATTCGCTCCCGTCGTAAAGCTAAGCACTTTGCGCACGGTCCTCGCCATCGCCGCCAAACGAAACATGCACATGCACTCCGCGGATATCGAGACGGCGTTTCTAAATGCTGACCTCCAAGAGGAGACTTACATGCGTCAACCCAAAGGGGCAGAGGATGGGACACCTCGTGTCATGCGCTTGCTTAAGAGAATATACGGTCTGAAACAAGCGTCGCGTGAGTGGTACAAACTGTTCCACATGACCCTATTTTCCCTTGGGCTCAAGCGAGCGACTTCCGACACCATCCTTTACACTATGAACCATCAAGTACATGGTATATGTATTATTCTAGTGTACGTGGATGACCTTCTGATCGTCTCAAACTCACTCGAGTGGATCACATCCGCGAAGCGGGCCATCGGGGAACAATTCCGCATGACTGACTTTGGTGAGGCTAAGTTTATTCTCGGAATGGACATTGTCAGGAACCGGGAGGCTGGCACCATCAGCCTTTCCCAAGAACAATATACCAAGGAAATCCTAGAAAAGTACGGCATGTTGGACAGCACACCCTCAAAGATACCCATGGCTCCCACGCACTACCGAGATGGAGAGGTCGCATCCGACCAAGACAAAGAGGCCCTGTCACCACCGGAACACGAGACTTTCCGTGCCATCCTCGGGTCATTGAACTTCCTTTGCATGTGTACAAGACCGGACATTGCATTTGTGGTGAGCGTCATCAGCAGACAGCAAACTGCTCCCACGCAACTGTACATGAAGCAGCTCAAACGATTGCTCCGCTACCTCAACGGAACAAGGCCAATGGGAATCACTTACGGACGGCCATCTCAGGATAATGCGAACGACATCAAAGTGTTCTCGGACTCCGACTGGGGAGCAGACACGATTACGAGACGATCGCAGTCAGGAGAGGTAGTTATGCTCAATGGTGGGGCGGTTAGCTAGACTCCCAAGCAACAAGAGGTAGTTGCTCTCTCCACCACGGAAGCGGAGTATGTGGCTGTGAGCCGGGCCGGTCAAAGTGCCGTGCACTTCCGGCAACTCATGCACGACGTCCACCAACGGCAGCGCGGCCCCAAGATAGTCTACGAAGACAACGCCCCGCCCTCCTTCCACCCTCTCCACCTTTACCCACTCCTCCCGCACCAACATCCACACCCCCACATCACACACATGGATATTGAATACCTCACCCCCTCAGACCACCATTTCCCCCCCTGCGACGTGACGCGCATCATCTCCAAACACAAAGATACAGAATACGGACAAACCCAATACATGGTCGAATGGGCCCCGGAACACCTCACGGAATGGGACATACAACTCCAACCGGACGACGGCTTCCGCCTCATCTCTTCCACCCCCACCTCGGTAAATCTACCCACCCCCACCCCCGCCGATTGCTCCATATGTCATAACCCTCTGCACTTAGAACCCTCCTCCACCTGCAGCACATGCCCGCACTTTGCCGTCCATTCCCAATGCCGCCCTGCCTTAGGCCCCGCCACATGGCAATGCGATTGGTGCGTTCGCGGCAAACAACACGACCTCACCCGGCTCCACGAGGTCCAGTGGGCCCCATGCCTACAACTACACGACACCATCAGTGAGACCCCCTCCGGCCCCACCGCCCTCACCGCATTTAACTCCGGCTTTGTCCCCTCCACCACACCCATACTGCCAGAACCCGGACCCCCTCCTTGGACACACCGCCTCATCACATTCAACCACAACCCCATCAACCCTGACCTCGACATGCTCCCTACCGGTACATTCACCATCCACACACACCCCGCTCTTCACGATACCACAATACTATGCACTCCCGACGGCCGCACAGTCACTACCCTTAACGGCCCCCGCGTCCGCCACCTATACCAACTCTTCCGCCCAGACCTCTCCCATATTACATTCGAAGAGGAGGTCTACAACCTTCTCACTCGCCTAGGCTCCCGCTCAGAAATCCACTCACCTACACCCGCCACCACCACCCGCAACAGATGGGCCACCAGAGAGGACCTCCTCTCGGCCCTCCGTCACACATTCCACATCCAGACAGAACTCTACTCAGACCCCCTCAATAAATCACTCCACTCGCACACCTATCACTCACTCTACCCCGAAGACATAGTCTTCTCATCCAACGGCAGTATCGCCCCACACACATGGCAAGGCACCAACATCGCCAACCCCGAATACGACCACGAATGCATGCGCCGAGCCATGGAACATGCAATCACCGGCGCACACCTCACCGCCTCACACACCCCCAGCGCTACCATCCTCATACTCCCCCGTTGGGAACACACACCATACCGTCACTCCAAATATATCAACTCCCCCTACACACATCACCTCTACACCCTTCCCAACGACGCGAACACCTTCTTACCCCCCGACCAACACACAGGCCACCCAACCCCTACCCCTTTCGGCACACGCTGGATGGTCGACATCTACCTCGTCGCTAACTCCCTCGCACTCCCCACCCTACCCTCACACACAGCCATGACCGCACTCCACAACACCCTCGAATCTATATACGACACACACCTCCCAAGCCCCACCGTCACCATCCCACCTCCACACCTCACCGACTCATACTCACCTCACTCCGCAGGCATATACCACCTCCCCCCCAACCCCACTCACCCCCTTACCTACCCCCTCCAAGAACGCACACGACTAACATACTCCCCCACCAGAGGAACTCTTGCTTGGAACTGGCAGGACTTCGTATACACAGACGGCTCGAAAAAAGGAGACAACTCCCCTCTTGGGGCGGCAGCCACCCACCCCGCCTCGGACACCAACATCAAAATCCTGGTGACCTCTACCCCTCCCTCCCATACTATCAATCGAGCCGAACTAGCTGGTATTGATATAGGCCTCCAACTAGGTCATACCCACTTCCTAACTGATAGTGCGTGCTCCCTCCGTCTCATACAAGGATACCTTAACTGCCCCTCCGCTTATAGGCACAACATCCACCGCGACACACTCCTCTCCATCACACGTACCATCATATCCCGCTGCGATGCAGTCATCCGCGCACATCTCGGCAAAATCAAAGCACACAACCACTCACTCGGCAACGACCTCGCGGACGCACTCGCCAACCAAGTAGCAGATGGTCAACCACCAAACACAACATACAACACAGGCTCGGACGTGTCCATTGGTCACTGGACCTGGCCTTACACTCTCATACCACAAACTCAAGGGGAACCAATACCCTACAAATACACCAACCTCAAAGCCGACGCACACACCCACAGCTGCAAACACACACTTACACCCCTCTCACAAACATCCAAACACGGCGCCCTCCTCGCCCGCGCCGCGGCAGACGGCGCCGACTTCACCTTCCACAAAAAAACTCACAACACTCACCAACACCCAATTCACCCACAAACAAGAATTCATATGGGGCGTCCACAACACCCGCCACCTCACACACAACCCCACCATGCGATGTCCCATGTGTGGACAATTCACCAGCAACGGCCACATGGCCGGTAACTGCCCTACTATGTCTGGCCTAAGACAGGACCGTCTCAACAGCGCGCTACAACTCCTCCTATCCCTCTTGGAACGCCACAGCGGAGGTCGCTGGGAGACTATCACTGCAGACTTCGGTAACAAACCCATCAAGTCCTTCACCCGCCCCTCCCCCACCTCCACCCCGCTTGACTGTCACCCCCCGCACCCCACCCACATGCCTACCCGCCTTGTTGATGCAGACGAAGGTCTCCCGCCCGACTCCCTAACCTCGTGCCCCGCTATCCTCCCCCCCGAAATCCTCCCGCCTGCACTACGTCCCCCGGCGCACAAACCCGATTTCATACGCCTCCTCGAACCTCGCTTCGTCGGTCACAACAACGGCCGCCGCCGATACTCCTCTATCAGGAAAATACAGATAGGGGAGTGGAAGTACCGCACCGACCACAACCTCTCACACACAGCCCGCTTGATTAGGGACAAATACACACCCCTCGCAAATGCCATCCGAAACCACTGGCCATGTACCGCAGTCGACATCCTACCCATAGTCATGGGCCGCACGGGCACACCGC
>JAPMLY010000756.1:137500-167775 GCA_026401115.1 Tetraselmis chui
AGTTATGCTGTCACTGCTGGTCAGCGCAAAATTTCTGACATAAGCGTGCTTTTCATTATGTTTTGATATCTTGACTGGGCATTCCCCTTACTAAAGACCACAAACACTATATTACTCTCGACTCGTCTTGCATCCATCATTGGCTTTGCAACACTGATCAGCAGCGCTAGCTCCCGCTTCCCGTTGCCTTTTCAATCATAGCTTTTGATACGCTCCCCTGATGTTCTGACTGCGTTCATCTTGCCCTCTCGCCGCAGGGGCACTCCGCTTGGGTGAGTGGCGAGCAGGCCCGCGCCCGTGTGTTTGAGCTTCGCGCCCGCAGCGATGCGGTGATTGTCGGCGGACAGACGGTGCGGCGGGATAACCCTAATCTCACCACCCGCCGCGAGAACGGCCACACCCCCACTCGCATCGTGCTGTCCCGTGGCCTGGATCTACCAGAGGTCACCGCCCCCCCCCCCCCCTCCCCTCCTTTTCAGCCGCGATGCACGACTTGTCACATGGATGTTTCGTTTAGGTGTACATTGATGGAGCTAATAACGCTACCTATGATATGTGCAATGTCCATTTGGTAATCTCGTGACTAATTTGAGTTGAGATGGTATAGACACAGTAACTAGCCTGCGGGTGTGTTGGAAGTTCGTTATTGGTGTCAGTCCGTGACGTGGTCTCTTTCTTGAGGACTGAAGAAAATATGCAGCGCATAAATGTGCATTGGGTAGCGCTGCAGCCTGATGTGCTACCTGTGTTGGACAAGAGGACAAACAGAGGGATACGTGGTGCCTTTCTGATTGAGCACCTGATGACGATATGGGTCTGAACGCGCGTCGCGTTGCTTCTGCTGGTTTAACCCACAGGTTGCAAACCTTTGGAACGTCGCCATTGCGCCGACCATCGTGTGCACCCAAAAGGGTGCCCGCCGCGATTTTCAGGTGAGCCGTCGCTATGCACACAATTCTCAGAAGGACGCCCTCACGCGCATAACACATGCACACACTCTCTCCCTGTCTCGCTCACTCATTCACTTCTTCAAGCATACGCATACAGCACACATACTCTCTCTCGCACTTTATCCCTTCCTCCCTAATAAACACATTCACTGACACTCACACTTACACACACTTACACATACACATGCACACACACACACACACACACACACACCGTCTCATTGATACTTCTCTCTCTCTCTCTCTCTCTCTCTCTCTCTCTCTCTCTCTCTCTCTCTCTCTCTCTCCTCTCCCTCTCCCTCTCCCTCTCCCTCTCCCTCTCCCTCTCGCTCTCCCTCTCCCCTCTCTCTCTCTCTCTCTCTCTCTCTCTCTCTCTCTCTCCCTCTCCCTCTCCCTCTCCCTCTCCCTCTCCCTCTCGCTCTCCCTCTCCCTCTCTCTCTCTCTCTCTCTCTCTCTCTCTCTCTCTCTCTCTCTCTCTCTCTCTCTCTCTCTCTCTCTCCCTCCCTCCCTCCCTCTCCCTCTCCCTCTCTCTCTCTCTCACCCACACTTGAATATCATTTGTGCACTCTGCACATGTTACGTACCTCCGCGCATATTTCATAATTGCGCATATTGCGCACACTTCATATTTATGTTGCAGACCACACCGCGCAATACAATTACTACTTCGTTCTGCCTATGTGCAGTGACAAGCGCGTTGATTCTTGGCTATTCGTGCGAGTGGTTGCGTAAGCGTATGAAGTGCGTCTGTGATGATGCCCACTCCGAATTTGCACAGGCATCACTACGCGCAAAGGGCGTCGAGGTGGTGGAGTTTGATTTTCTCAGTCCCGCCGCAGTGGCAGACTATTGTTATGAGCGCGGCTTTCTGCAGCTGCTGTGGGAGTGCGGCGGGACGCTCGCCGCGCCCGCCATTGCTGGCAATGTGATCCACAAGCTGATGGTCTTTGTGGCGCCCAAAATTGTAAGAGAGCGGTTTGTTTTGTTTCTCTTAGATCTGTGCAAAGAATATAAAATTTTTTCTCTGCTGTCTTTCCATACGATCGCCGTTGCTTCTGTTATATCAGTGACTTCACAATGAACGCGTATTCGTTGAGTGCATTTTCATGCATGTGTTCAATTGTGCTTCACACAGTGCATCAGAGTGCACATGTTTGGTAATTTGGGTCATTTCTAATTCTATCCTGCTTAAGAGGATCAATGCTGCAACTATGTAAATTATCGCAAATAAATATTACGTTTTTATTGAATGATGCCCATTCAACGTTGATTGAGTGGCGACGACTTGCTCTGCGCAGATCGGCGGTCCGTACGCCCCCACGCCCATTGGAGAGCTTGGCTTTGTGGAGATGACACAGGCGCTGCGCCTGGTAGAGACCGAGACCTGCGCTGTGGGCCCCGACATGCAGACGGTGGGCTACCTCGCTTCCACCTCCGGCGGCCTCGCGCGCCAGGCCCTTCTGCTGGCAGGACAAGGCGCGGTCTCCTCAGGCGCCAACGTATGACGCCTGCTCTACCCCCCATCGCTCTTGTGTTAGAATGTCCCACATGTCCTACTCCACTGTGCCTCTTCTGTTTCTTTGGCAGTCAGCAGAACCATTACTCCGTCATCTGTGTACATAATCTCGAGTTCGTCCTCGTTGTATCAACCATTGTGAAAACAAGGAACTCAAATGCGCGCACACGGTTACATCAGCAGCGCTACCTCTGATAAGTGCTTGTCTGACCACTCCCTATGTTTGATTTTTCGTTAGGCGGAGAGGGGTGGTGTGGAGACCCTCTGCTCTTTGCAGCCAGAGGCGGAGCCCGGGACGCAGTGGTGCACGCGGGAGCGAGCCTCAGAAACTGTGGTTGAGTTCTATAAAGTAAGCGGTTAGCGCTGTTCGCTTTCATCTTTGCAAGAATGTTGTGGGTCATTTATGCGTGTTTGACAGGGCGAGTGTGCGTAGTTAGGGTTGTGAATGATGCGTGGCTATGACCTTACCTGACAGGCGTGGGACCGCTACGGGGCGCTGTCCAACTTCTCGTATCACCCCGTTTCGGTGCCCTCAAGCGGTGGAGCACTTCGCGAATGGGCTTCTGTCGAGCACTTCTACCAGGTGACCAAATCGCGGAACCGCCTCATACCCATACACGCACAAACCCCCCCCCCCCCCCCCCCCCCCCCCCCTCCCCCCACACACGCACCTACAGTCATGCGCGCGCGCACTCTCTCTCTCTCACACACACACACACACAAACACGCGCGCGCGGACTCTCTCACATACGCGCACGCTCACACACACACAAATACGCTCTCTCACACACACACTCTCACACACACACACACACACACACACACACACACACACACACACACACACACACACACACACACACACACACACACGGACTCTCACACGCGCACTTACACGCACACACGCTCTCACTCACATGCGCGCAGACACAGATACAGACACACATGCCTCACACAACACCCATAGTCTATCTACATACACAAAGCGCCCGCCTCTGGAGCCTTCCTTCCTTTGTTTTCATGATATCAGCCTAATATGTATATCAATGCTGATAGACATGTTTCGTGATCGAATTAAGTGTCTTATGAATGTGTTGCTGCCGATTACAAACGTGATTTGGTTGTCTATTTGTCGCACTAAATCTATCGGTCAATTCTTTTAGAAACGAATCTTTTCAGGTCTTGAACTAGTGATCCCAGGTCCCAAACATTTCGTTGCTTATTTAGTACGGTTTGCTGCCTGCCCAGCCCTTTGTTACTGTTATACTGTGGTTTGCAAGTCGCCGAAATAGGTTCCCAGGACAGGATAGATCTAAGCGGGAGGTATTCGCTGATGCGGCTTGCAGGCCAGCAAGTTTGGGGCGGATGGAGCCACTGAGCCGCTGGCCAAGCAGGTGGTGGAGGAGATCGCGGCAGCTGCCAGTCCAGAGGAGGCCGCTCGTATTGGGCGTCTGAACGAACGGCAGCGTCCGGAACTGCGTATCCCGGGGTGGGTGGCCGACAAGGTGGGTGTCATGCGTGTCGGGCTGGCCGCTAAATTCAGGGCGCACAGTGGTCCACGGGCGCTGCTGTTGGATACGGCGGGAGCGGAGCTGGTGGAGGCCTCCCCGCACGATTTTTTCTGGGGCTGCGGCATCGACGGGCGCGGGCAGAACCGACTGGGGGAGGCTCTGATGGAGCTGCGCGAGGAGCTGTTGCAGGAGCACGGGGATGAGGACGAGGTAGATGGGGGTGCCTCGAACGCTGCGACTGGTCCAAGCGCCGACAGCCGAGCGGTTGCTCAGCGGGAGTGAATGATGGACGCGGGGACTGTCTTTGGGGGGTGCATCATGAACATGGCGGCTGCGCGTGGCTAGCATATGCTTCAATTGTTGCCAATTTGCGTCGTGAAACATCACACTTCCACTCTGATTGAAGCCAAGCATTCCCAAGCATCAGATATTCACCGTCGGTATTGATAGTGTTTCAATGAAAGGCACAGTAGCTCGTCAAAAACGTCGGCACCAACGCGCAGTGCCGCATCACACGGCAAATAGATTTTTTGTGCGTTGGGCTTTATCGCTTTGCTTTTGTGATGTGGCCTTATTATGCTACATGTCGAGCGAATCGAGTTGCTCTTGGCTGTGTTAATCCCCGAAGTACCGCGTCCATCAGCCCCCCATCTGGATGGCCGGCGTTGGGAGGACGTTCAAAGCTTCAACATCGGCGCTGACATCGGTGGTTGGACTACTTTGTCGTGAGGGGGGGGGGGGGGGGTTATAGGATGATATGGCGTGGTTCTTGGCCAGCGCCAAAGCTATGCACTCTGAGACCGCGAAGATGATTTTCTCAAGGGGGAGGGGGAATATAAAGTGGGCCGGTATCCCATCATCGCGACTGGCTCATTGTCATGCTATTGCCCAAGTTGCCTTTAATGCTACAACCACCTTGAACCGCATATTACAGCGCTCGCTCAGCAGCCGGGTTGGAAATGATACGTGATTATTGTCAATGATGATAAACTCTGGCTGGAAGTATTGACTACGTGGTACAAATGGTGCATGAAGACAGGAGAGTATCCCATTCTTTCTCTTTATTCCACTCTTCCTCCCCATGCACGGTTTGGCGCACACGGAATGTAAACTTACCACTTTCGCCGCATTGATTTAGAAAATGCGTTTGATGAACGATTGACGACGTTGATTGCCTGTGAAGTGTCGATTGCCTTGAATGACGTAGCCGATGGTCAAGTATTGCAACGCGCTTGCCCGGGCGCATCTAAGGGCGGGCGCCCCATGGTCGGGATCGCTTGAGTCGTCGGCAAGTTCTTGGCATGCAAGGGGGTTTACATTGGGTGAGCCGTATGTTGAAGATGGAGCTCGTCTTGTACCGTGGTTCGCCTTTGTACGGAAATCGCGCCCCTCGCGTGTCTCGAACCCGAGTCTTCGGCACAGTCGGCCACATGCTTAACCGACGCGTCAGAATATAATGGATGTCGCTTAGTAGCCTTCTTGCCATTAAGTACATATTCACGACATTACCATGCCCCCCCGGACTCTCCCCGGATCGTTTGCCGGCTCCGAAACGGCTAGGGATCGATGATATCATCCGGACTATATCGACGTAATGACGTATTTCGTGGTGTTTTCAGAGATCTCGAATGCGAAATGTATCCGAAATCGCAGCGAAATGCTTGTAAAATACCAACGATACCATCGATCCCTAGCCTTAATATGAGATCGAGCTCCACCATCACGCTCCTCGCCGCGGTGCCCGTGCTTTAGTTGAATTTGTCTAGCTGCACCACGCGTAGATGGCCCTTGACAGCGCCAACATTGGCATGATCTATGCACATGGCGCCGTCACGGTCGCCTTCCATCGTCTCCACCCCCCTTGCTTTTTCTCAACCGGCTTGTGATGTCCCTGAAATCCCTTCCCACCCTTCTCCCGCCCTCCATTGCACTACGCTCATGGCGAGGAAGGATAATGGGCTTTGCCCAACCTTGTGATCCTCTTCTTGTAACATTCATTGCGGTTGTGTCGAAGGGCGCGGTGATAGGAACATGTCCGTAACATATGAACGCGCACAACTAGCTAGTGCATGCGGCTGCACCAATATTCGGCAGGGGACCTACTACAAGTTGTTGTTGACTTTCAGCAGGTTCTAAGTTGTTTCTTTTGCTACGACAAATCCAACTGGACACACCTATTGCCTCAAGTGGAATTTGCGTACAACGCTTCTCGTTCGCTCGGAATTGAGCACGCCCTCTTCGGGGCAAATTTTGGGTTCTCTCCTGAGGAGCCCATGATTTATTGTTCATCATGCAACCTTCCATTCCGGTTCCTCAAGACGCGTGAGAGCGGTTAAAATCATTACTGGAATTACACGCTTTGGTACGTTCGGTGTTACAAATGCACAAAGTCGAGATGCAAGCCCGTTCGTAACCGCCAGCAGTCCCGCATTTCGTTAGAGGAGACAAGGTGTCAGTTGTTACAACAAACCTTTTCTTATGTGGGAAGCCAAACATGAAGCTAAGGGATCGACAGCTTGGACCTTTTCCATTGGAGGATCAAATAGGGAAACGTAGTTACATATTGAAACTTCCTGCGACAGTACGCTTATATCATGTGTTTCATGTGAACAACATACGGCCATGCTCTACAAGTTTGCTACGACGAGCTGTCCTAGTGATTGTTCCTAAAGGAGACGACGACGAGTTTGACGTCTTACATCTCTGTTGTGTGCATCAAGTCGTTACCTCGACGTCGAGGCAAATGTTTGCTCTTCATGACGCTCTGCAGTGATGACGACATTCCATGATTCCACGTGTCTGGCACCGGTTGAACGAGTTACATCGAGGTACGGCGTTACAAGATGTCCTGGAGACGCCCCAATGGCACAAGTTTGACAATACTCAGGCCTACATCGATTTCATGCACGCTCACTCAGCGCGCATTCATGAGTCCGAGTAGCTAGTTTCATTAAAGGGGTCTAGACCACGGAGGTATGCCTCACGGCGGCCTCAACATCTGTCAAGAGGGGGGGTACGAATGTGACTAGTACAATCATGCAATAGTACATTTCATGACATTGTACAAGTACTCCTTACTGATTCCAATTCGTGCTTTTCCATCGGAAGGACGTACAACGCGGGTACGTCGCTACTGCAATATAGCGAGGGTTTTGATGCGTACTGTACTGCTATTACCTCCCGGTACGTACAAGTACGCACATTAAATCTAACTAGCCCGACGACGCGCCAAGCGAAGTTTCCAATGGAAAATGTGATTCCCCATACTGGACAAGCCGCGTCACTAGTCTATTGATGACGGTTGGAAAGCCCTAACACTAAGTTAGCACGAGGACCAAGCGAGAGCAGGTGCACGCTATCTAGGCGGCGGAAAGCTATTAAAGCCTATTGCAATAGAGCGAGGTGATGCCGGAATGTTGTGCAAATTAAAGTTATTCGCCAAAAATCAATAAATGAGCTTTAGAACTCAATATAGCACGCTTTCCGGTGCTATCAACGCGCATTGAAAAGGCGCGTCCAACGGTACGTGTTTGAATAAGTTTTGACCTTATGTGAGTCGTAAGTTATGATCATTTGAATATTGTGGCCGGGCGCATCTTGCCTTTGGGTTGTGAGCAAATTGGTGGTAAGTCTACATGCGCGATTTCGTGCGTTTCCCTCACAACGGTCTGCCAAGCCCCTCCTCCCTCCGTCGCCTATGTATCATATGTGCGCGACCGTCGCATACGCATTCATATTGCGGCGCTGTGCCCGTATTATGCCCGTAACTTTTTCGACTACCCTTCCAGTGTCAGTATTTTTGTAGAAGAGTGTATATACTGGAAAAGAAACAGCCTATATCTTTTGCAGCAATAACTTCGCTAGTGATTACAAGAAGAACACCATGAGCACGGAAAGGGAAAACGGGACGGGTAACAAAAGGGTAACTGCTGATGCATAATTACTAATGGTTTTCTCGGCTTGCTACATCAATTTCGTCAGATTGTGTGGCAGGACGGTAGGTAACTACCCGTGGCTAGACAGTGTACCCCAGACCGGTAAAGTAACGAGATTATCGAAACAGTATGGGAAAGGGGATGCACGCCCGTAGCCCCGCCAGCGCACTGTAAATTACAAACCGTACAGATACAGCTACGCCCAATTATGGCGGCTACAGGCAAAGAACCGTGTAAGGTGGCCTATGTCCCCATTACATGCGGAAGGCGTCGATAGCCGGTCGAGGTACGCTAGGCTGTAACGGCAACGCAACCACTCCTGTCTTTTGCAGGAGTGGACGTCGAAGCAGGGAGTAACCCCTGCACTGACCCACCAGCCTAGGTACGAGAACCGACTACCTGAAACCTCCCATTGGGGGACTAACATGGCGGGAGAAGCAGGGTTCAATCAAACTAGACGCTAGGGTCTTCATTCTTCGGGGTTCGTCAATCTCCAAGGGGCGAACTTATAATCACCCCCGGGTCGGGGGGGCGGGGGGTGATTAGAGTACCGACTCCGAACTGAGGAGGTACGCTGCGGTCGCTACCACTATATACCTATAGTGTGGTAGCGACCACAGCTGGATGACACTACATTTCATCCGCTGTGCCAAGAAAACCGGAGTTTCCTCGTTTACGTACCGTATCGAGGAAACCCTCGTGTTTTCTCGGCTTGCTACATCAATTTCGTCAGATTGTGTGGCAGGACGGTAGGTAACTACCCGAACATCAAGAGATCAGTGTCCGGTCTGGGGTGCGCGGTCGGGGAGACACGGGCGTGTGTAAAAACCGAAAGGTCGTAATAGTTTATCAGTATTCTGCATCAGGTTACGCCTAAGTGCGCGGCGCGCGTGCCAAGTAAGTACACGAACGTTGTCCCTCGGCGGGGATATATGAATGCAGGATGACATTAGTACATACGGTAGTACGTATCATGTACTGACGATGTGTTGAATCTGCACCCGTAGGACAGATGAATTTCATAACGTAATACTGGGTATCATCCGTACAGGCAATATCTCGTGTATAGCAGTATAAATACGCGGCTTTAATGAAACTAGCGGCGCAAGTACATCAGCGATGAGCTATCGCTACGGGTACCTGTACTGGAGGTGGCTGGGAATCGCGAAGATGATATGATGAATATCACTTCTGTTATTTTTCGCTACCGCGAGAGGTGGCCTGCGCTCTCGGTGCCTGGGAGTTCAACACTACTTGCACGAACGGGCCGGGGCCGGGGCGTTGCTGTCGCGGCGAGCCTCGGGTATTGCGGCGGAGGCTTGTTCAAGGTAGAATCCCTGGCCGGCCGGAGGCCGTAATAGCTTTATCATTGGGTACGAGCCCGGGGGCTCGCCTCCTTGACTAAGATTATAGTCGGTCTACGCGTGACTTGCGTGATAGGTCTGCCGGCGTGGTCATGGGGACGCCGCCTACTCGGGGCTCCTTTCAACGTTACACGTATGGGGAATACCAGCGTGAGGAAGCGCGTCGCGCTGTCAGTCGTGCGTCACGCGGGTGACCTGGGAATAGCATCGGGGCGGTATAGCATCGGGCCGGGGTATAGCATCGGGCGATATTATTGTTTATTATTGTACCGCGCGATATTTCTAATAAAGGTTGGAAGCCCGCTCTTTATTTTTGTAGGATGCTGGAACGATACGGGCATACCGATCTCGAAGCGGGGGCGCGTGGCCAAACCAGCAGGGGCGGAGTAGCGCCTGCTGTGTTGTTTCACATACGTGCTCGGCTGCGCCCTCTGTATTGTAAATCTGCGTTCGGCTGTGCGCTCCGTGAGCGCGACGCAAGCATAGAGCGTTGTTCTGATCGGGCGGGCGGTGGGTGGGACGTTGTGAGGCAGGGCATTACGAGGGGTCATACGCATCGGTAGACGTTTATGCAGTCAGCTGTGTTTCCGCTAGAGAATGGCCTGCTATTCTTCACATATCGCCAGGGGGTGTAATAGCGACGAGTGAACGCGCGTGTACGGTTGGAGGCATTGTCCGCGGGTAGCGTAACCGGTGCGATCGAGGCGCGACCGCTCGTTTCCGGTAGTGACCCGCTGGCGGTGTCGTAAGGGGTCACCAGTCCGGGTGTGCCGGTGTGCCTGGTAGATTCGGACGTTTCCTGTCCAACTCTACGTACAGCAGTGGACGGGGCAAGGCCGTCGTATAGACGTGTCCCACTCCGCTGCGTATCCACAAAAAACAGTGGACTCGCTACCTAATGGTGGTAGTAGGTAGGTAATCGATTTAAGCTAAACTATAGACGTTTGTGTGTGCGCTAAAGAGGGTGCCGCTCGGGAGTGCAAGGGGCACCGCCAGCCCGCCGTAGTGGGCGTTAGCGACAGGGGGGCGCCGGGGGGACGCGTAGGTCTTGCCCCGAATAAGGGGCGGCCGAGACCGTGCTGTTGAGGCCGGTTTTGCTAGACTTTTGCTCAGTGTGCTCGGACGCGAACTGGTCCCGCGGAGAATGGGAAAATTCCTCCTATTATTTTAGCAGTCTGGGACCGCATGATGTTTGTCCATGGTAGTAGAGGTTTTGCGGCCTCTCTTCCGTAGGGGGAGGTAGCCGCGCTGTTGATGTCAGCGAAGAGGGCCCTAGTATACAGGCGGGCAGGGTCGCCGAGGGCGAGGCCCGTAGAAATAATTTTTCCCGTGACGCTCGCGATTTCGCGTGCGGTGTGGGCGCGTGTCTGTCAGGCCATTGCGGCGGGAAGATTTAATATTGGCAATATAGCGAATATTTACAAGGCGACTGGGTCGCTGGCCACGGTAAGCGTGGAGACTGGGAAGCCGCTAACTCAGGGGGAAAGCTACGCCTTTAGGAGGCGGACAGACTCTAGAAGCACTAGGAGGTCACCAGTGGGGATGCTGGGATCGAGGCATAGGCCTCGCCCCGGAGGGCTAGATACGACGCCTATGAGGAGGCGGATCTGAACTAGATACGACGCCTATGAGGAGGCGGATCTGAAACTTGGTTTTCGTTTTGCAGAATGTTGGCTAGCGGGCAGAGCTAGGGCAGTTCTTGGAGAAGTGTCCTTTCTTCTTGCATCTGAAGCATGTAACCTCTGACGGATCGCTCGGTCTAGGGCTGTTAGCTGCGCTGCGTCCGCGCCGGTCAGGGTCGCTCCGGGGCTCCGCACTCTGGGGGGGGTGAGCTTGGGCTCGCCTTGCTGGACGGGAGGGCTTCGATGACGAGCTTGGGAGGGAGCGAAGTGTCCTTGCTGTGTCAATCGCCTTTTTTAGCTTCTTGTTGTCGGCTGACCCCTTCTCGCCTAGCAGGTCTTCTTTGGCAAACAGCTGGGCAATTTCTTGCCCGTATTCGTGTTCCACGTGCAAGGTCTTCGCCTTTTTGCTGATTGAGTGCGACATACTGGCCGCTATTGAGGCTATCGCTAATAGCGCCGACAGTAGATTAGCGGGGGAAGCGGGAGAGCTAGGCTCAATCGGGGAATCATTATTGATATTAACTTGAAGGTCAGCAATAGGTGTAAAAGCTGAGTCGTAAATATTGAAGACTAGGTTTAGATCAGACTGAAGGTCTCTGGCAACAGCTGCGCGCCGACGGTGAAGCTTACCGTCTCTGTCAAGCCAGCCGTCGGGAGGTTCTTGAACGGTTCTATCCGCGATATCCTCATGGGGAGCGGGGCGTTTTCCTTTGCGGTCTTCTGGAAGGGGGGACTCGGAGGAAACTCTTGCAGCCTCTGGATCGCGGGAAGTTGAAGCCGTGGCAGTGGCTGCCTGGAAAAGAGCGTTAGTGCGAGCTTCTGCGGACAGCAGCGAATTCCGAGTTGAATCTACTGTTAGGCGAGCGTTGGTAAGAGCACGCGGGCACGGGAGGCCTTCGATCTCGGGGCTGACGGAAATAGCAGCGGCGAGAGCGGACTCGGCTGAGATTAGCGCGGAGCGAAGAGCGTCACGATCTGCGACAGCGTCATCCCAAACGGCTTTGAGGAAAGAATCGTCTGGGGCGGTATCGGAGAGTCCTGCAGAGCAGGAGAGAAGCAACAGCAGGACCAAGTGGGAGTGCATATTGCAGATAGGAACAGCTGCGGGGAGCTGTCCGAATAAGAAAAGTTTTATATGAAGCGGAATTATTGGAGAGGAAGAAAATATTGCTATAGGGTGATACTATAGAAAACGGTGTCTTAGCCAGAGAGGGTGATTAGAGTACCGACTCCGAACTGAGGAGGTACGCTGCGGTCGCTACCACTATATACCTATAGTGTGGTAGCGACCACAGCTGGATGACACTACATTTCATCCGCTGTGCCAAGAAAACCGGAGTTTCCTCGTTTACGTACCGTATCGAGGAAACCCTCGTGTTTTTCCTCTTGTCTTCTTTATTATTTTGCTTGCTGGCCCCCAGCACATTTTCTTGTAAGACTTTTTTCATAGTTAAGAACTGCATGAACAAGGATACGGCCGTCACGTGCCAAGCACGACGTGTGCAATCTACCAATAATCGTACAGGTGTACAGATACCTGGCGCATCAACGGAATGCCCACATAATAATATAGTGGCTCAATATCTTCGGACCCGGCCCGGGTAGCGGGACCGCGTCGCAAGGATGAACCCCCTCCGAATAGTAAGCTCTGATTCACCCGTCCAGCTGCAGCAGCAGAGATTTACCGCTTAATCACCGCTCCCGCTTTGGCTATGCTTTAGGTGTATGCTGGGCATACCGTCTGTTCCCCGTGGGCCACTTTTTTAACAGTTGGTGCAAGCTTGTTAGTGGCATCATGGGCGCCGCGGCCTCGGGGGGCTTCCGAAGGGCTGACGGCGATGAGGCGACGCTGCTCCCCCCGACCTCCAGCCTGGATAGGAAACGGCTGCTGAAAAGCAGGTTCACGAATAGCAATCTAGGGTCCTGTTCAAGAAACAGTGACAAAGTGTCTGAGACCAGCTCCACAGGGTGGGGTGCTCAGCTGCGACAGTCATTCAGCAAAAAGCTTGGTGCGCCTCACGGGCGGCTCAGCCTGAAGGAGGAACGGGCGCGAGTCCGGCAGCGGGGCGTCCAGGTTGGCTGGCTTGCTGGCCTACTTGGGACTTACGCCAATGAATTCTGCGACGGAAACCGTGACTTTACGACCTTAGGTGAACACCGCCTGCCCTGGGCAGTCGATATTGGCCTTTGTTCAGCCTTCCAAGCCCGTCTGCAGTTTATCGCGTCAAGTCAATATTATTCGTTGCATTGATATTTGTTTCAGTATGTGTTCCTTTATGTTAATCTCACGCGCTTGTTTCTTGTGTAAGAACGATCTGCCAGGTAACCATACGTCGGTGCTCTGTGTATGATCACGCACCAAGTCGTGAAACACTGTGATCCGCCAATACCTGCCCCCGCGTCGTGTTGAGCGGACGACCAGCTAGTGGGCTAGAAGTCGTGGCGGGTGGCACTTCGTTTTACCGGCCTATTTTTCTATAGCGGTTGTTATCGTAAATGAAACTCCACACGCACTGCTTCACCCGTCGGTGTGTTCACCACCACGTGCTAGTCCACCACTCGAATCCATTTCCTGTGAAGCTTGTCTGCTACTCGGATCACGGCTGCCGCGTGCATGCAAAGCTCGGAACTACGGCCACAAATAGGCCTTTCGCGGTTGCGTATATGGCGGTCGACGCGAGAGACGGGTACAGAGGCAGTGACAGGTACCTTTCACCTGTGACGGCTGTACTACTCGGCGACCAACTCTGAGCCTGTCCACGGTGGCGTTCCGTTATTGAACCCAACACCATGCCCCCCCTTCCCCCGTTTTATGTTTACTGGTGATAGGAATGCAGAAGCACGCGGTGTGCTTCCTTGAGTCGCACATAATTTGTTTGAAGGGAAGTGGATTATCAGATATCGCGCTGTGAAGTGAAAATCAACAGATACATAACTTATTTCGTGCTATACAAGCCAACCCTATCTGCCAGTGTATGTGGGCCGTTGGCAAAGGGGCTGGCACTCCTAGCACAGCACAGGCAATAATATTTCCCTCGTGTGAAAGACAGCGCAGGACTCGGAGCAGTGCGATAGGGGAGGGGCGTTATTACGTGTATTGCCGCCCTCTGTCATTTGTTGGATGCTATCATGCATGAGCCTGATCTTGGCGTGGCTTTCTTTGTGCAGAGCTGGTGACCAACTGGGTGATGCCCAAGACGAAGAGGGGGCTGTGCAGCTTTGCGGACCTGGGGAGTATCAAAACCAACGAGCCGGATGCGTTTGTGTCGCACACCTGGTCGCGCCCCTTCCGGGAGATGGTCACCTGCCTGCAGCACCACTTTGACCCAGCCGCGTTCGTGTGGGTGGACGTGTTTGCCATCAATCAGCACACCGCGGAGCAGGAGGGCAGCGATCTGGAGCAGCTGGTGGACACGGTGCAGGAAGTGCCGATGACGGTGGTGGTGGTGGACCCGGAGGGCGTCATCTTCAGCCGCGCATGGTGCCTTTACGAAATGCACGTCGCGGCGTCGGCGGACTCGGGGACCCGGCGCAGGTCACTATCTGGCAGGGAGCTGCTGGACGTAGGCAGCGGGTTCACCCCCACGGGCCGCAAGCGGCGTCAGTCCTACTACGTGGAGCATTACGCGCGCGCCCTGGTGGGGAAGCTGGTGCTGATGCCGTACCTGCTGCTCAGCGCGGACGAGGACAGGCTGTGCCAGATGATGTATGGGATGGACGTGCGCAAGGCGAGGGCGACGCACCAGGTGGACGCGGACAATATTCGCGCCGCCATCGCCTCCACCACCGGCGCAGCCCACTTCAACGGTGCGCTCAAGGTGGCATTTGCGGAGGGGCTGTCCGGGCTGCCGGATGTCATCACCCCCGGCCTGAGCAGCTCCTACAGCTGGCTGGAGGTTGCGCAGCTGGCGGAGCTAGCTGGGCATGTGGTGGAGCGGGCTGGAATGTACCCCAAATGCCTCAAGCTGCACGAACGCTGCCTAGGCATTCGGATGTCTGAGCTGGGGCAGCGGCACCCGGATGTCGCAACCGCGATGAACAACGTGGGGCTGGCGATGCACTTGGGTGGTAGGTACGTTGAGGCGGAGCGCGCTTTGAAGGAGGCGCTGGCCATGCGGCGTGAGCTGCTCGGGGAGGACCACCCGCAGTTGGCCTCCTCCATCAACAACCTCGCTCTGTTGTGCATGGCGAAAGGGGAGGAGGAGGCGGAGGCGCTGGTGCAGCAGGCGCTGGCCATTCGGACAGCGGCGTTTGGTGATGCGCATGAGAAGGTGGCGACCACGCTCAACATGCTGGGCCGGATGATGGTGGAGCGAGGCGAGTTGGAAGAGGCGGAGGAGCTGTATCAGCGCACTCGGGGGATTTTCACTGCGAGGTTGGGCGCTTGTCACCCTTTTACGACAGCCTCGATGTTTTACCTAGCGGAGATCAACATGTTTCGGGGCAACCTGAGCAGCGCGGAGGCGATGTTTCGAGAGTCTCACGACATGTGGGAGACGGCGCTGGGTCCCAACCACCCATATTCGGCCGCCTGCTTGGGCAAGCTGGCGTTGGTGCTGATGCTGAGGGAGAAGTACGGGGACGCGGAGGAGCTGCTCAGCCGCGCGCTGCGGCTGCTCAGGAAGCTGCTGGGCCCCGAGCACCCAGAGCTGACGCCCGTGCTGGCGAAACTGGCGGACGCAAAGGTTCAGCTTAGGGAGTATGACAAGGCGCAGAGGCTGCTAGAGTGGTGTGGTTCCATATGCAGGCCCAACCATGCGACGCAGCTGGAGACAAGGCGGATGCTAGGGGTGCTGGCGATGTCGCGAGGGGAGACGGAGGAGGCGCGCGCGGTGTTTGAGGAGCTGCTGAAGTTGTGGTCGGAGGGTAACCAGGTGTGCGACTTTCGGTCCGCCGCGCTGCTGTGCGACCTGGCGATGCTGGAGCACAGGGACGGGAACGAGAAGAAGGCGAGGATGTACGCGAATAGGGCGATGTTTATGAGCAAGGCGCCCTCTGCGCGTGACCACCCCGACGTGCTGAGGTCGCTCAAGGCAGTGGCTGTTGTGCTGAGCCGGCGCGGGTCGATGGTGCACGCGCTCGAAAGGCAGGCCGGGCCGTCGGAAGGGGGCGGCAGTAGTAGTCCGTGCTGCGTGTTGACCATCAGCAGTACGGCCTCTGCCGCGCTGTGCTCCTCCCTGCGTCGGTGGAAGCAGCGGTTGCCGGCCAGGCGGGGCGCGCCGTTCCTCCTGCCATGCGTTGACCGGAAAGCCGTCACCGAACCCGCTCACTCAACTTCCCCCATAGCGGGCGCCTACACGGAAGCGCCACCCTAATAGCAAACGTAAGCTCGGAGCGGTTCGCAGCAGCTACACTTTCGGCTCTAGTCACTGATGTCTGCCACAAGTACATTCTGCGATACACGCGTGAATAAAAAGAAAGTGTGTATGCTATACTCGTTATTTTCACCTTTCTGTATATAGTAACTTTGTATGAAACGAGAAAATAATTTAGAGCAACTAACCATTTTTTCCTGTAACACAGACTTTCATTTTTGTGTCCCCAAACTGTCTCCCTTGAAGCTCAATGACTGGAATGACACTGCGAGGTAACGTGTGGTGCGGGGCGTTGTGGTGTGTCGCATGACATCGAGTCATGGCGCGGCGCGAATTGACGATGAGGGGAATCTGTCATGGTGAGGTGTGGCATGGTAATGCACTCGACCCACAGATGACGCACATAGGTGCAATTTCTTGCGCACAAGCTAGTCAATAACAGGTGCCCCTCTCGCGAAGTTCAGGACGACAAACTTAAGAGGTGCCGGAAAGCATGTAGGTGGCCGGCACAGCGTGTAGTGTGAAGTGAGTGTCGCAGGACGAGATTATCGGCGTAAGGTAAATGATCAACAAGTACCACCTACATTATACCGTGCTGTCTTACTAAGACACCTTTCGCAGGAGCCATTTACGTCCCTAGTATGGAATAATGATAGGCCGGAAAGATTACCATGTACTCGTCCATCCTCCCAGTAGGTGTGGGTGGCGCCGAGCTATGAAAAACATGCTCACAGACGAATCGTGTGCGACGCCGTCTTGTGGATGTCACCCTCACGCACGCGAACTTGGGAAAATCTGAATTCCGGCTATTCGAGGTTTCTGTAAATAGGTGTGTCCGTAATTTGTTCTGTATACCTCTAGTACTTGATTGATGATTTTCCTGTCACGGATGGTCGCAAAAGCATCATCCTATGATGATAATATGTACTTGTGTTCTACTCGTCTCGCTCCGCGAGAGAAATACTATTTAATCGTCGATTACGAGCATGTTTTTGTCAATACGACGGCCCTATCTTCGACTGCATGATGGAGAGTTGGCATCATGTATTTATAAGAGATCGTGAGAGTCGTTTTAAACATTTTCCGAACCTCGCCACGCTTATCCCGAGTAAATTTGTCGGCGACGATAGTTTCCGAATAATCATCCTTCACAGCAGTTGGCCTCCCAATACACCTGGCTTTTTTTCACCACTAGTCCGCACATTCTTACGCGCAACATAATCACCATCACTCCCGTCGATGCCATGTCTTGTCACTCATGTGCACGTTCCAACGATTGAGTGTCCAAGGGAAGTCCGTCATCCGATTGAAATTGAATAATAACATGTCAGCCTAACCTAGCTATTGTCTCCAGGCCTCCCTTTATTTTCAGAAGATGTGGGGTCGCAGTTAGTTTAGATTCAAAGCATTCTCCGTAAGTTAAAGCAGTTCCCCCGAAATCTATCTCCTTTAAGCATATTGGTAGTATTTCCCCCACCCCGCCCTCCCCCGTGGGTGCGGTTTAAATTGTGAAGAAGACGGTGTTTCTTGGGTGTACTGAGTTACTTTGCTTGTTCGTTATGTATTTGAGATATCTTTTGCGTAGCTTTTATACAATGTGAACATGGACGAGATTTTACACGATGATGTTGACAACGGCTTTTATTTGAGCCTTCAATTTATACCCAGGGATCATCATCATTATGCAACTTTACAAGTTCGGGTGGCAAGGCTTGTGATAGTCGTGGTGTGTGTTGAATCACTGTGGCTCGTGACAAGGAGGGGAGTTGAGTTTTGGACAATGCGCGTGCATATGTTGTGCAATGAGGGGTGTGCATTGTATTTATCATGATGTACTTAATTAAGCCGATATTCGAGTTAGACTTTTGTACATCATATTAGTCGGCTTTCGATAGCGAAATCGGAGAGACGAAACAATATCTCCCCCCGCCCCCCATCCTCTTTCCCTCATCCTCGGGGGCGCCTCCGCTGCGTCCCATGGCCTTGCGTCCTCCCCCCTTCCGCCCTTCCCGATTTGGGGAGGCTAAGGGGTAGCTCCGCCCTTTCCCCCGTATTCGGCGCTACACCCCCCCACCCCCCGGCCCCACTATGCCCGGTCAACGGGATGTTGACTGGTCTCAGATACCTCCCGTAGCTCCATGTCCCCTTTATCCGTCCTTCTCCCCTCCCCCCGTTGCCCGGCCAACGCCCTTTGTCACATCTGGCCGTGGGTCCGCTGCCGGGCGAACCCGCGATGTTGCCCTTACGTCGACTGCCCATCATTTGCCCTATTTTCCCAGGTCGGCCTCCATGTGGTGCGGCGCCATGTTGTGGCGGTTAGCCTCTGAAAGCTAAACGCTAGCACAAATCTGTTCTAGTCTGTCTAGTTCTGTTGTTGCAAGATGGCAAAAATATGTTTGTCGAGAGGCAATGGTGAAAGATGTTTCATTGTTGTACTTAGGTAGTAGATGTTGTAAGTGAACAAAGGATTTGTTAAAAGGTTCTGTCACCTCCCTCTACTGCACTGGGCTTAAATAGGTTTCAGCCCAGACTAATCACGCGTGCAAGCTACGCTTACGTGTCAGGCGTTAGGGCTGTCTAACCATCGTCATCCGCCTCGAGACGCGGCCTGCCTAGCATTGGGTTTCACGACGCGGCTCCTTCTGCATCGAAGAGCTCGCTTTGGCGCGTCATCTGGTTGGTTAGATTAATTATGCATATCTGTACGTACCGGGAGGTACTGGTCGTACTGTAGCATCAGCACCATTACAATATTGCAGTAGCGACGTACCCACGAGTATACGTCCGTCCTGTGGAAGAGCACGATTTGGTATCCGTAACGAGTACATGTACAATGTCCTGCAATGTACTGTTGCAGGACTGTACTCGTCACACTCGTACCCTCCCCCTCTTGACAGATCAATGAGGCCGCCGCGAGGCAGACCTTCGTGGTTCTTGGCTCCTTTACTGAAGCAGTTACTGGGACTCAGGAATGCGCGCTGGGTGAGCGTGCATGAAGTCGGTGTACGCCTGAGTCTTGGCAAATTTGTGCCATTGGGGCGTCTCCAAGATATCTTGTAACGCAATTGTTCGATGCACCTCATTCAAACGGTGCCAGACAGGTGGAATGTCGTCATCACTGAAGTGCGTCATGAAGAGCAAATATTTGCCTCGTCGTCCAGGTAGCGACTTGATGCACACAGCAGAGATGTGCGAGATGTCAAACTCCTCGTCGTCTCCTTCACGTACATTCACCGGGACAGTTGGTCGTAGCGGAGCGGTAGAACAGGGTCGTAAGTTGTTAACATGGAACACAAGATGTAAGCGTACTGTCGCTGGTAGTTTCAATCTGTAACTGTGTTTCCCAATCTGCTCCTCCACTGGAAAAGGGCTGTATGTCTCTGAGTTTTCGGTTCGGTTGTCCTCGCAGAAAAAGATTTGCTGTGACGACTGACACCTTGTCTCCCTTAGCGAATTGTGGCGCTGTAGACGGTTCTGTGCGCGCTTGCATCTCGTCCTTGTGTAGCTGTAACACTGAGCGTACCAGGATGTGTACTTCCTGTAACAATCTTAATCGTTCTGTTGCGTCTTGCGAAAAAGGAATTGATGGTCGCATGCTGAAGAGCAGGTCAGGAGGCTCCTCAGGAGAAAAGCCAAAGTTAGCCTCGAACGGTGTGTGCTCAATTCCGAGTGCACGCGAAGCGTTATACGCAAACTCCACTTGCGGTAGAAATGTCGACCAATCAGAACCATCATAGCAACAGAAGCAACGAAGAAGCTGCTGAAACGTGCTGTTCACGCGCTCTGTCAACCCGTCTGTTTCTGGGTGTCGGCTGGAAGACATGTTCGGACGCGTTCCAAGGCGTCTCCAGAGTGTCTGCCAGAAAGCGCTGACAAATTTCGGGTCGCGGTCACTGATGAGCACGCGGGGAAGTCCATGTAAGCGGTAGACTCCCTGTAAAAACAAAGTGGCAGTTTCTTCGGCAGTAATCGACTCTGTACATGGCAGAAAATGGGCCATTCGAGTTAGATGGTCTACTACAATCAGCACAATGTTAAAGCCGTTGCTTTCATGCAAGTGTGTCAGGTAGTCAAGACCAATCGTGTGCCACGGTCTGGGTGGAACAGGCAATGGGTAAAGAGTCGCAGCCATCTGCGGTCGAATCTTCGCTCGTCGACACACGACGCAGCGTTCACAAAAATCTTTCACGTCTTGGCGGATTCGTTTCCACCAGAATCTGTCGAGTGCTTTAGCAAGAGTGCTAGCAACTCCTCTGTGACCAGCTGACGAACTTTCGTGCAGCTCTCTGATCAATCTCAGTCGGAGCTCAGAGTTCTGTGGAATACAGAGGCGATTGAGGCGCCAAAAGTATCCGTCTCTGGCTTCTATCCGGCTGTCTCTTGTCCACTCACCATCGTCCCCATAAAACGAGTCTTGTGAGAACCCCTCGCGAATGAGATCAGCGAACTCAGGGCTCAGCTGCAGCGCGTCAACAGTAAGTGAATTTAACTGTGCGTCTTCAAACAGCAGCTGGGACTTCCGTCGTAATTCTCGATCTGACGGAACCTCGCCATCCCAAAATAAGGGTACTGTGGCCTGAGGTACGAAGTCTGGACGCCGGCTTAACGGGTCAGCTTCATTCAGAGCTCCCTTGCGATATGCAAGTGTCATCGAGCCCACAAACGGTTGCAAATCCCGCAGGTATCTTGCTTGCCGCTTGTTCAGCCTGTTGTTCGGTTGCCTGAGCAGATGTCGCGGTGTGTCGTGGTCTGTTACGACAAGGAACTTAGAACAGCCTTCAAGATAACACCTCCAATGCTTGACAGCTTCGCATACGGCCAAAGCTTCTAAGTCGTACGCAGAGTAAGTGTTACCACGCTCAGCTGGATTCAGCTTGCGCGCCCAGTAAGAGACTGGTTGAAGACCGCCTCCTTGGTCTTGCAGTAGGACTGCTGCAATCCCCATTGTTGAAGCATCTGTAGCTACGGTGAACGTCGCGTCCGAGCCGACCTCCGGAAGGATCAGGCATGGCGCGGAAATGAGCCGTAACTTGAGAGTCTCGAAGGCTTCCAAACAGGCAGGCGTCAGCGTAACCTTCTGTGGCTGGGACTTCCGCAGTAAGTCCGTCAATGGAGCCGTAAGGTCGCTAAAGTGATGTATAAATCTGGCATAGAAGTTGCAGAACTGTACGAAACTGCGAACCTCCTTCTGCGTCTTGGGCACTGGCCAGTCTGCAATGGCCTCGACTTTCTTTGTGGAAACCGCTATTTTACCGGCTGACACAGTGTAGCCCAGGTATTCCATCTGCTGTAATCCGAAGAAGCATTTCTTAAGGCGTAATTTCAGCCCTTGCTCCTTGAATCGCTGCAGCACTAGACGTAGGTGCTCCAGGTGCTCCTCCAGTGTTAGACTGAAAATGCAGACATCATCCAGGTAGACTGTCACGAACTTATGTAAAAAGTCGCGAAGAATGTCGTTCATCATCCTCTGAAATGTAGCTGGTGCGTTGCACAGCCCAAACGGCATGGCGACCCATTCCATTAAGCCATCATGGGTCTGAAAAGCCGTCTTGTGAACGTCCTGATCACGCACTCGAACTTGCCAGAATCCTGAAGCGAGGTCGAGGTGTGTGTAAAAATTCGCGTCCTTAAGTTCGTCCAGAGTATCGTCCACACGCGGTAGCGGGTAAGCATCTTTACGCGTAACCTCGTTAAGGCCACGGTAGTCAATGCACAAACGTAGCGAGCCATCAGCTTTTCGCACAAAAAGTATTGGCGAGCCGAACTCACTGTAGCTGGGGCGTACTAAACCAGCTTCCACTGCGTCTTTGAGCTGTCGATTAAGCTCAGCGCGCTCTGCGGGTGACAATCTGTTTAGACGTTGACGTCGCATTGGGCCAACTGTTTCAATGGGATGATCCCACTGTCGACTTACATGTGGAGAGTCGACAGGTTGTAGTAACTCCGGGAAGTCATCGAAGAGTAACGACCGGAAGTTGTCACGTTGTTCTGCAGTTAGCTCCTCTCCAGTGTGAAAGTTTGTTGGTTCTTTAGCGGCTGACGTGAGTTCAATGACGTAAAAATCAGCATGACGTCCCCTGCTGCGGCGCGTCTTGCGCATTAGCTTCTGAACTTTCGTAGACGACAGGAGAAGACACTCAGGGCGTCGTTCCTCGAGCGTAGTCTCCACAGCTGTGCCGTCCATTAGTGTAAAAATTCTGGTTGTACCAAACTGTAAAGAGGCATGTTCATCATCAAGCCATGGTAAACCCAGGATTAAATCAGCTGTGCGTAAATCACGTAAGACGTAGAAAGTCCGTTGAAATTCGTGTCGAGCCAGCTCAAAAGTGACGTCACAGACTGTTGTAGAAGTCACTCGCTGTCCGTTAGCGAGTCGAACTGGAGTCTTACTGGCAGACTTCCGAGTCTGTAAAGCAAAGCGTCGTACAAAGTCCTCTGACACAAAATCAAGCGTCGCAGCGCAGTCCACTAATCCAAAAATTTGGTGTCCGCCATCATGAGTTTTCACAGTCAGCTCAGTTTGAATTAACGGGCGAGCTTCCGTGAGGTCAGTCAGTGGAGCTGTAGCTGGCGAAGAAAATTGTCGCAGCGTAGCGATGGAAGGTTCTGCGTTGTCTGAAGGTACAGGTACCGAGTCGGGTTGATAAGGTGCTGCGGGTTCTGGTGAGTCGTTAAACGCACAATCTGCGTCGACTAACCACAGCTGTACAGGCCAAGGGGCTGGAGCAACCACCTCCTGTTGCGCTGGGTTTTCCAGTGACTGACGAGTAAAAAGATGTGTTCTCGCTGGGAATTCCTGGTAGATTTTCCAGTGCTTAGTCACTTGAGTAAATTTTGCCCATTTCGGTAGTACAAATACAGCCATCGTAGATGTCGGAGATGTTCGACGAAAATCTTCAAAATGCTGTGCAATCTGCTCAGCTAACTCCCAGGGTGGGTTGATGAACACCCGTTCTCCTGACAAATCTCTGTCTAGAATCGAGTCACTCGGCGAACAGTGAGGTAAGTCACTGTGCGAGTTAAGACCTTCGTCATCAGCACATCCCTCCAATGTGAAGTTGAATCGTGCATGCAGAGGGTCAAAGACTGAGTCAACCAGTTTCCAATCAACTGAACGTCTGGTTACAGTTTTACGACTCTGTCTCTGCTTAGTCTGACGACGACGACCTGCTACAAGCGTTACATGTGTCGTGACTGTAGTCGATGGAGGTGCCGAAGGTGTTTCGACGACCTCTGTCGCTAACAGTGTCTCAGAATGAACAGTAGATGTAGCCGGCTGCTCCAGTTCATTTGTAGAACAGCCTTGCCACCATCATTGCTTCTTAGGTTGCATTGGTGCCTTGCCCTTGAACTCCGGACATTGGAACAGACGGTGTCCCTTCTTGTGGCACTTGAAGCAGAGTCCCTCGTCCATGTGTCGCTTACGCTCCTGAGCTGTCATCGCATTTGCGAGTGTGTTGAAATTTTCGCGGCCAGATGTCTGACCACGTCCACCATTGTTGCCACCACGACCACCATTGTTGCCACCACCACGTCCACGTCCGCGGCCACAACCACGGCCACCTTTATTACGTTTCCAGACGTTAGCGGCTTCCTCGAGAGGGTCGTCAAAGTTGCGCTTGCTCGAAGGCTGGGCAGATGGTCCAGCAGTAGACCTCGTATTGCTGAGTTCTGGCGAGTCTGTCACAACGTCATTCAAAAAGTTTTGCAGCTCCACTAGCGTAGTCTGGTATCCCTTCTGAGCTCGGTGTGATTTTGCCAGATGCTGGAGCGTAGAGTTCGCTAGGCCATTAATAAAGCGTACGCACTGTACATCAGCTGTCAGGTGTTGACGAGACCGACGTAAGTAGTCATTGTATTGCTTAGTGAAGGTCGCGTAACTCATCGTGCTGCTCTGCGTAAAGCTTAGCAAAGCGTTAATTGCGTCGTCCTTGATGTTCGGGAGAAACATTGACTTGCGTAACTATGTAACAAGCTCGTCGTACGTAGATGGAATTGGGGGCGGATCTTTCCGGTTCAACCACCAACCACCCAGGTGTCCAGCAAACTGTGAAGTAACCCAGAACACTGCGTCGTACGAGTCAGCCATAATCCCAAGCATTACAAAACGCTGAGGCTGTGCTTCGAGCCAATCCTCCAGTACATGAGGTACCTGACCAGTCTGGTACGGTGAAGTAATTGCAGCCTTACGCTGAGTCTCCGTAAGGGTTACAGATAGTCCAGCCAAGTAACGGGTAGGCATCGGCATTCCCACTCGTAAATCCGTAGGTCCCTCACCAGTCAGTCGATTAATGTGTCCACGAATCAGCAGCCAGACGGAACCAGAGTCGACCGTTGTAAACCGGCAGTGCATGTGGTACTGTCTCGGGATAGACGTGTCGTCGTGCATGACTGGAACGTGTTGACGTATCGCACGGAAAAAGTGTTCCCACTGAGTCACGTAACCAAAGTGAAGTAACTCACTCTTGTGCTTCTCGGCACGAAGTAATCCTTTCTGTGCGGGCGTAAGTGTCAGACCGTCGATGTTGATGGTTTCCGGGACGACGTAAGTGCCATCCGGATTAACTGTCGACTGTGCTAAAACAGCCTGCTCGACCTGAGCATGTGTTCGTAAATTGTTCGTAGCAAACAGGACAGGAATAGACGCTGAGTACACGTAGACAAGCTGTCGTCCTTGAGGTAGCGTAACAACAATAGGTTCACCACTCAACAGCGTCAAATCATCCGGTATCAAAACAAGACCGGTCTCCTCGTGTAACTCGCGAATAGCAGCGTCGACAGGCTCTTCGTTAGGTAAGACAGAGCCAGCTGGGAACCAAGTTTTACCAGAACGAGGCTCACGCTGAAACACCAACTTCAAGTCCGACGGTTTAGTTCCTCCAACGTGAATTACCAACACCACGTAATGTCCAGCTCCTAGAGAAGCCATCTCAACTCAATCAAACAACGTCGAGCAGATCAACGAGCAACGAAAGCGTGCGTCGACCAAAGAGCTCCGAAACCAGTGTGGCGGTTAGCCTCTGAAAGCTAAACGCTAGCACAAATCTGTTCTAGTCTGTCTAGTTCTGTTGTTGCAAGATGGCAAAAAGATGTTTGTCGAGAGGCAATGGTGAAAGATGTTTCACTGCTGTACTTAGGTAGTAGATGTTGTAAGTGAACAAAGGATTTGTTAAAAGGTTCTGTCACCTCCCTCTACTGCACTGGGCTTAAATAGGTTTCAGCCCAGACTAATCACGCCTGCAAGCTACGCTTACGTGTCAGGCGTTAGGGCTGTCTAACCATCGTCATCCGCCTCGAGACGCGGCCTGCCTAGCATTGGGTTTCACGACGCGGCTCCTTCTGCATCGAAGAGCTCGCTTTGGCGCGTCATCTGGTTGGTTAGATTAATTATGCATATCTGTACGTACCGGGAGGTACTGGTCGTACTGTAGCATCAGCACCATTACAATATTGCAGTAGCGACGTACCCACGAGTATACGTCCGTCCTGTGGAAAAGCACGATTTGGTATCCGTAACGAGTACATGTACAATGTCCTGCAATGTACTGTTGCAGGACTGTACTCGTCACAATGTTGCTCTCCTACTTCTCCCTCCCACGTTGTGCGTCATGTCCGCTCCTCGACTTCCACCCCCCTCCCCCCTCGCTCGCGGGTCTTGAGTCTATGTTGTCCGCGTTGGGTGTGCGTATACTTGTTGTGCCGTTGCACGACTCCTAGCGCGTTGTCCTATTCGGGGTGGTGTGCGTGGTGATGGTGGTGCTAGTGGTGTTGGTGCCGGGGTTGGATTTGGGGTTGGTGATGGTGGGGCGCGTATAGATGTTGTTGGTATTGGCAGCGTGCGTGGTGCTGGTGCTGGTGGAGTGTGTGGTCATTGTGGTGTGCGTGTGGTTGGTGTTAGTGTTGGTGTTGGTGGTGTGCGTGCGGGTGGTGAAGCGCCCGTTGGCGGCGCAGCGGCGGTGGCCCCGGAGGGGGGTGCGCTCGCACGTCCGTCGGCACTTACCTCTCCCTTCACGCGGTGGGCCCCGGTAATCTAGTAGTCGTTCCATGCTTGGCACGGTAGGGGGCTAAGCTAGTAGGTACCGGCAGCTGCGATCCGCGTGATCTGCAATTATCGAGAAGCCATGTACGGAGGGTTTTGGAAATCATAATATCATAACTTTAACACTACAATATCCGGCTCGGCCAGTCCGATATGTTTTTTCGCGACTGTATATTCTCAGCTACTCTCCCAATACGGAGGTGGGGGCGGTGTTCGTCAATTATCTTTTTGGTGAGAAGGGTGCGGATGGATTAACGGTGGGACGCGGGTGTTGGAGTTGGCGGCGGATTAGCCGGGAAGCACCGCAAGGAAAGGGCGCTCGCTCGACGTCGACGCGACGAGACCCATCAATGGGATGGAGCTCGACACCTGTAGCGAGGAGGACAGCCGCAGCGAGAGGAGCGGCACGGTCAAGCGTCGCCGAGTTTAGATCGGGTGTTGCCGGAAACCCCCCGTACGGAGGGTTTCAGCTAAAACTTCCGTACCCGGTACTTTTCATGTCAGAGCCCCGATATGACATTCCTACCCAACCTCTCCTCTCATCGGTACCCAACATCGACAAGAGTGCCTCAAGCGGTATGCTTGAGTTATCGCGAAAGCACACCGCCCGTAAACGCACCTCCCTAGCGGCGTAAACCGGACGAGCATGAGGGTAGGAGGCGAAATTGCACGGATCGGCCGGTGCCGGAAACAACTGGCACTAGCCAATCGGGACATGACAGACGCGACGGGAAGGGCGACGGACGGCAACCAAGTCTGGCTATGGTTATTACTCCCTTCCCCGAAGGGAGGGGGAAGCCAATGCTAGGAGGAGAGTTGCGACGGGAGGAGCGGCTATTATCGCGGACGAGGGTGTGCGTGGATCGAGTCGGGGCCTTCGACGACCTGAGCGAGGGGATTTACGCTTGCCTCCTCCCCTAGCTCCGGCACGATGGGAGTCGCACATCAGCCTAAGTGAGGCATAACCGTCTCATAACAACCAACCAAGCACATAACCAAGCACATACAAGCACATGACAACCAACAAACAAAAAATGCAGATCGGCCAAATGAATGTAGACAGACCGCTCAAATTTTCGGGATTGTAAGAATAGCTCTAATCAGCCAATACCCAGGCAAAAAGAGCCATGCACCTTGTGTAACATTCATAATTCGGAGCAAGCTCTTGCAAGAATATACGGGGACTGCAGAAACATTAGTTTCGGATGTTTGATGAAATTCTGATTACACAACACCATTCATGGCATGTCACGGAATGAAATGAGCACAAGGATAATTACGAGCCATAGACTAGAGCTTTCCTCTTCCGTTTCATGTTCCTCTTCCTCTTTTTTCGCACGCCTTTTTAGAGCCTCTTCCTCCGCAATCTACTCAGCCCTAAACTTCTCCTTCAATGCGTCCTCTTGCTCTTGCCTCGTCCACACCCTCTGCTATTCCATGTTGGCTCATGACTTTCAAACAAATATGCGGTCCAAGGCTCCTCGACATTGGCGAGCGTTCTTCTCGACCATTATCAAGTGCATATCCCCATGCTAAGTTGTCCCTTTGGATGCCGTGGCGATATGATCAGAGGCAAGGAAATACATTTCTGAACTAATCTATCCATTTTCGATTGCTAAACAAGAGATAAGGGAGACTGGGAGCTTACACGTGTGGTGCCACTCCCGCGAGTCAAGTCGATCACAACTCCCTCATATGGGGCCGCATAGTCCAAAACGCGGCGAGTGACACTGGCTGGCTTTTGGTAAGCATTCAAAAGGTCACCATGTTAGCACTAGCATCCCGTTGCCTAGTGCTTATGTACAAGGTAGTTATTTGTCATCCTAGTACTTAGAGTTATACTATTAGCGGTACTCCATTCTCTATTAGTGGCGGTCGGCCGGACCTGCCGGTGCCTTCGCCGGCCTCCATCTCTCTCCTCACACTTTTCTAGTCACCACAGCCGCCCCCCTTGTGGGGCCGGCACGACCTACGTGTAAGTATCCGTTCCCGATTGCGACAAGTTATGGGCCCTCCGCCAAGTTACACTGGAGAAGAGCGTGTGTAAAGCACTCGGCGGCGCCACGTTAGTCCTACCTACTCCCACGTAAAAAGAGAGTGGAGCGAATGTGAAGCGCTCGGCGCCACGCTAGTAATTCATCGTCCAACCGACACCACGCTTCGCCTTCGAGCTGGTTGTCCGCGACTGTCCTACCATCTCCCACGTAAAGAGGAGAAGAGCGTGTGTAAAGCGCCCGGCGCCACGCTCGCCCCACCCAGCTTTCAGTCTCTCCTAGCCTTATACTCAGCCTACCGATACTCTGGACCGGATCTAGCTGTTTAAAACCGACCCGCGAAAATTCGGCCCGTGCGTACGTTAGTTTGTACCGTTATTGTTTGTTTCCCTAGGCAACGCCGCAACGCTCGCCTAACTAAGCGAGGACCTAACCTTTCCCACGACAAAAGGGGGAGTCAACAAGACAGCGCTAGTCTTTGCTTTTGCGTGTTTACACGCTCCTAATATTGAAATTGAAATTGAAATTGAAATTGTTTACAACATATACCGTATGCGCCGGTTTTACACCAAAAGCCGTATGCGCCGGCTGCTGTCTCTGGGCCCTCCCAACTATGCCATACAGGGAACTTACAAGTCAGGGCTAGACCGTTAACCACCTAGATCCAACCTCTCCAATGGGGGTCGGGGGTTTTACTCCCCCCCGGGGAGGTGTGCAAGAAGAGGGGAGGGCTGCGTGCATTTAGGGTCGTGCGAAGGGGCAATGTGCGGAGGCGCGGCGGGAGGTCGTGCGGGACTTGATGCGATATATGAGTAGGAGGTGATGCAGCGATTGGACAGTATGCGTGTGGAGTTGTGCAAGGATGCGAGATGTGTCGAGGCGTGCTTTGGAGACGAGTTTATCAGGAGGGTCGGTGCGGGCGGTGAGTAGGGAGGTGAGACTCATGATAGTGGAGGAGTGCGGTGTACCCGTGCGGCTCATGACGATGGAGAGGATGTCAACCACTGTGCATGGCCAGTGGCTGCGGATGGCGTTTGCAAGGGGTGTGTATTTGGCACGTATGAGGTGAGCTGTGTGGGAGAGGTTGTTGTCCGTGCAGTACTTCCATTCTCCTATCTGAATCTTTTTTATGGATGCGTAACGGCGGCGACCGTTTGTGTGGCCAACGAACCGAGGTTCGAGGAGGCGGATAAAGTCGGGTTTGTGTGCGGGGGGTCGTAGCGCGGGGGAGAGGATCTCAGGTGGGAGGATGGCGGGACACGAGGTTAGGGAGTCGGGTGAGAGACCTTCGTCAGCGTCAACAAGGCGGGTGGGCATGTGGGTAGGGTGGGGTGGGTGACAGTCAAGCGGAGTGTGGGCAGGAGAGGGGGAAGCAAAGGATTTTATGGGTTTGTTACCGAAGTCTGCGGTGATGGTTTCCCAGCGTCCTCCGTTGTGGCGCTCCAATAGGGAGAGTAGGAGTTGCAGCGCGCTGTTGTGTCGGTCATGTCGTAGGCCAGACATGGTGGGGCAATTACCGGGCATGTGGCCGTTGCTAGTGAATTGGCCGCATAGGGAGCAGCGCAGGGTGGGGTTATG
The DNA here is from genome assembly GCA_026401115.1 of Tetraselmis chui. Taxonomy (NCBI): domain Eukaryota; kingdom Viridiplantae; phylum Chlorophyta; class Chlorodendrophyceae; order Chlorodendrales; family Chlorodendraceae; genus Tetraselmis; species Tetraselmis chui. The sequence continues at coordinate 167,325 of JAPMLY010000756.1, forward strand.
AGTGAGTAGGCGGGTGTTGTGGACTCCCCACATGAATTCTTGTTTGTGTGTGAACTGGATATTTGTGAGGGTTGAGTGTTTTTTGTGGTAAGAGAAATCGGCGCCGTCCTTCGCGGCGCGGGCGAGGAGGGCACCGTGTTTGGTTGTTTGCGAGAGAGGTGTGTGTGTGTGTTTGGTGCTGTAGGTGCGTGCGTCAGCTTTGAGGTTGGTGTATCTGTAGGGTATGCGGTCTCCTAGGGTTTGTGGAATGAGGGTGTATGGCCAGGTCCAGTGGCCTATCGTGACCTCGGAACCTGTGGTGTATGTAGTGTCGGGTGGGTGACCATCCGCGACTAGGTTGGCGAGGGTGTCTGCGAGGTCGTTACCTAGGGAGTGGTTGTGGGCTTTGATTTTGCCGAGGTGTGTACGGATGCCTGCGTCGCAGCGGGTTTTAAGATTGTGTGTGATGGAT